>CAJVPY010003365.1:0-14237 GCA_910591965.1 Dentiscutata erythropus | reverse complement strand
TTTTTTATACCTTTTTGTATACCTGTATCTTACTATTATGTTACTAACATGTAAGATGAATATCGGGATAGTATTAGAAAACAAAAGGTATATCATTATGTATCCAAAATCTATCTTTTATCTTACTCTAATACTGATATCCATTAGTTTACCATTATTCTTTTCTGATATACATATCGGGTAAATAACAGATTAATAAAGATATATTCTGTTATTTAACTTTTATTTATATATTTGACCTGTGTTTAGTGTTGCTAAAACAACTTTACGACATGTGAAGAATAACAGCTTGAGGCCCTCAAACAGTTTTAAATGAATATGAAGAACAACAATTAGTTAGATATTGCAAAAATATGCAAAAAATAGGATTTAGACTTATATGATCTAGAGTAGACCATTGTGTGATAAGTATTATCAATAGTGATAATCAAAATTATCCTTTTAAAGATAAATCTGGCAAGGCCTGGTGGTCACGCTTTTAAAAAAACTATCTCAATTTATCTTTTTGTGTGTCTCAGGCCCTCTTAGAGGCACACACATGAAAGGCAAATCCAACTATTGTAAAAGATCACTTTGATAAGCTTCAAAAAATAATTCACTCACTACTGACCATATTTGGAATATGGATGAAACTGGGTTAATCATATCTTCTAAAGTTTGAAAAGTTCTTGCCGCCAAAGGTTCGTGCCAAGTTTATAAAGTAGCACATAGCAACTCTCATGAACATATATCTGTTGCTCCAACAATTTCAACCACTGGTAGTTATATCTCTCTATTATTTATTTAGAAAGGTGTTTGCGCAATTCCAAATTTGTTACATGGTGCTCCAGCCGGCAGCGTTATGGGGTTTACTGACTTGGGGTATATGCACGAAAGTCTTTTTCAAATATACATTGAACATTTTATAAATTCTATTCCACCTAGTCGGCCCATTATTTAATACTAGATGGACACAAAAGTTATGTAAATTATATAAGTGTTAACTTTTGTCATGAAAATGGAATTCTATTATATGCACTCCCATTGCATACTACTCATATTCTCTAGCCATCTGAGCTTCCTTTCGCTAAACTCAAATCCAAATACAGTAACGGCTGTGACAAACTTCACAATGAAACTAATAAATTAGTAACTAAACACACATTTGCAAAAATGCTTGGCCCAGCATTTATCAAGACTTACACTCCCAAAGCAATTACCAATACTTATAGAGCTACAGGGATTTGGCCTTTCAACCCTAATGCTATAAGCCCAGATTGTCTTGGTCTTTTTTTATCAACTGAACAAATCAATAATTCATCTTTATCGCAAGTTGAACAAATCAATGATTTATCTTCATTTACGCAAGTTAAACAAGAGCTGCTTTTACCGAATACTATATTATCTATTTAATTGAATAATTATTCTAATAATTTACTCCATTCCAATAATTTTGCTTGGATTAGTATTACTAGAGTAAATGAACTTTTGGCAGAAATTAATTCTTTAAAAAAAAATCTAGCCTTAGAATGAGCTTACCAATCAGCACAAGAGGAACTTGTGACATTTAAAAATCCTGGTACTTGCTCATTAAAATTATCTCTTAAATATTCTACTTCTAGAGTTCCAACACAAGTCGAATCAGAGTTGGACCAGCCAAGAAAAAGAAAAAACTTTCTGTTCACTTAACTTCTTACTAATGAAGAAAGTCTACAACAATTGAAAGAAGCAAATGAGTCAGCAACTAAGAAGGCAGAAATTTTTTTATTGCAGTTCTGCGCAGATTTGCAAAAAGAATCAAATAATAAATAAAATAAAAATCTGTGCAAAACTTCAAATTTGATACTATAAATGCAGAAATTAGGTGCAATTCTGTGCAAAACTTCAAATTCTAAAAAATTTTGCAGATTTTTTACAATTCTTCTAAAATCTGCAAAAATACAGATTTTTGCAAATTTGCACTTATTTAATTTTCTTGATGATTGCAAAGCAAAAAAGGAAGAAGCAGCCAAAAAAAAGCTAATCAGGAAGCTAAAAAAGCACAAAAAAGGGTTGAATTAGAGCAAAGAAAAGAGGAATGGTTACATAAAAAAAAAATCAATGCTAATACTATTAGTAATATTAATGCATAATAGATTATGCAATTTTTTAATATTGGTTATTAATAAGTTCCTTCTTGATTTTTTTGTATAAAAAGTATCAACTATGTAATTTATGCAGTATAAAAATCTTAATGTTTGTAAGTGCGCTAGTAGTGCGCCACAATACCACCATCTAATAAAATTACAGTTAAAAATGGCTTTCAAAATAGTTGTGATAAATAATTTTTTTTAGTAATAATTTCCTTTTTTTTCTGTTGCAGGTTTGCCAAGGGTTTAAGTAGTTTGTTTTAAGAGTTTTAGAACTAAATAATAATTTTTAAAGATATAATTTGCAGCACAGCTTAGATGCGTCAAAATACCCTACTCTACTTTATATTTTTTTCTTTATTATATGAGTATTTTGTATCCAAAATTTATAATGCTGTTTCTTGAATATAAAATGACATAAAATGCGAAGTTTTATAGCTATCTTACCATCTTTTGGAATAGTTCAGAACTTAATTCTAATTTTTTTCTTGACCTTGCTTGTAATTTGTACTTAATTTTCTATTTGGAGCTTTTTGGAGCAGCACTTAGAGACAATTATGCGATAATTACTTAATAGTACCATGTTTTATTCAAAATTTTGCCTATGTATTGTCGACTATATTATGCGGTTTTATGTAAATTGTATAAAATCATTGCTCCTGACTAAAGGGCTGAGCAGAATTTTGTCTGCTACATGACCAACTACATAAGTAATTGATAAATTTTTTTTAAATTCGCTCTGGATTTACAACAGCACCTGTTTTTCTAGTATTACCAAAATAACTAATAATATATATGATCAATTATATAAGGTCATAATTCTTTTTAGGTAAGACCAATTTGATTTAGTAGTTTATGTTACCCCTCTCCCGCCTTTCCCCCTCACTGTATACATGAAAAATTTCAAAAAATTTTTATAATATCACAAATCATTTTGGAGAAAAAATTTATAATAAACTCCTTCCAGCCCTTCTCTCTTTTTTTGTAAGTAGAATATAACGTAAACCACTAAATTGAATTGGTCTCGCCTTACTTGCTGGTTTCCTCTTAGCACTCATATTGGTTAGGTTTTGCAAATACCATGCACGAGCATGCGTGTCTAGCTCTATTCTTAATAATCTGTGCCAGAACTCTAAATAATTCTGCAAATCTGATTGTTAAAAAATATTATAACCAATCAAAATTCAAGAAAAGTGAAAAAATTTCTGTTACTTAGTACATATTATTTGGGGTCATTCTGTGTTAGCACTGTAGAGCCTTAATATCAACATATAGAGTTATTGATTGCAGAGTTTATTCTTTCAGTATATTCTTACATCATATTCTATTAACAGATTGATTAATGTTTAGATTAAGGCTTTAGTGCAGTGTCTAAAATTGGGTTGTGGAGTCTGCAGACTGTAACAAAATTTTAAATTCCCACAACCAAAATTTGAAGTGCACATTGTGAAGGTGTGACTAATAACTTGAGGTCTAAAACTACACTAACAACTAGTCTAGACTTCAGAAATCAGTAATATCCAATACTCCAATATTAAGATTATGGGTTCCAAGGCTAACTCCTAGGACTTTGGAGTTGGAAGGCATTGAAAAGAGGCGTAGATAGACTTGGTCCAAGTTCCAAAGTCTTTTGGGTCTTTAAATTATTATATAGAACCTTGGATAAGACTTCTGTATCCTTTTTACTATTTAAATGTTCGATTGTATTACTACTTCTGACTCTTAATGCTTCTACTTCTTTAATTTAGGACGCTTCAGTCTTTTTGGTCATGTGTTATGTCACTTGGATCAGAAGTTTAAGATCTGCAATCTATCAGAAGTTAATTTAACTGACATCATGAGTAAGTAATCAGCGGTGATTGGATGTTCAATTAGCTAGTGTCACAAGGCTAGTGATATCATAAGAGATTTGGATGATCAATTAATTGTCCGATTAATTAATTGATTGTTCACTCAATTAGTGATAACAATGCATTATGAGAAATAATGTTTTGAATAAATGTGTTTTCTTTATTGTTATGAAACAGGTTTTTGTAAATTAGCATAGTGTAGCTCATAATTTAGATTCTATATATTATTTAATTTATATTTATTATCTTGTATTTTATATTAGATAGTTATTATTTATTATGTATATTAATATTAGTATTTAACAGAGAGTTAAAGCCACTGTGGCACATAATGTGGCTAAAGTTGTACATGGCCATCAAGTTCAACTATACCCTCAACACGGCCTCTATCTCCCTCAACTCCCTCTACTCCCTCAACATGGTCTTCAACTCCCTCAACATGGCCTCATACTCCCTCAAGCATGTCTCTCAACTCCCTCAAGTACAATGTTACATTACTCTCAATTTAGTGATAACAATGCATCATGAGAAATAAGGTTTTGAGTTTTCTTTATTGTTATGAAACAGGTTTTTGTAAATTAGCATAGCGTAGCTTATAATTTAGATTCTATATATTATTTAGTTTATATTTATTATCTTGTATTTTATATTAGATAGTTATTATTTATTATGTATATTAATATTAGTATTTAACAGAAAGTTAAAGCCACTGTGGCACATAATGTGGCTAAAGTTGTACATGGCTCTCAAGTCCCTCAACTATACTTTCAAGTTCCTCAACATGGCCTCTATCTCCCTTAACTCCCTCTACTCCCTCAACATGGTCTTCAACTCCCTCAACACAGCCTCCTACTCCCTCAAGCACATCCCTCAACTCCCTCAAGTACAATGCTACATTACCCTCAATTTAGTGATAACAATGCATTATGAGAAATAAGGTTTTGAATAAATGTGTTTTCTTTATTGTTATGAAACAGGTTTTTGGAAATTAGTATAGCGTAGCTCATAATTTAGATTCTATATATTATTTAGTTTATATTTATTATCTTATATTTTATATTAGATAGTTATTATTTATTATGTATATTAATATTAGTATTTAACAGAGAGTTAAAGCCACTGTGGCACATAATGTGGCTAAAGTTGTACATGGCCCTCAAGTCCCTCAACTATACCTTCAAGTTCCTCAACACAGCCTCTATCTCCCTCAACTCCCTCTACTCCTTCAACATGGTCTTCAACTCCCTCAACACAGCCTCTTACTCCCTCAAGCATGTCTCTCAACTCCCTCAAGTACAATATTACATTACCCTCAATTCCCTTTTCTATTTTGTAAAAGATATATAAGGAGAGCCTTAACCCCTTCTTGTAAAAATAGATTTATATAGCTCTTAAATAGATCTCAATTACCTCTCTCTTATAGAATTAGTCTTGTAATTCTCTTTTGTAATGTATAACTCTCTTTAGGATCTCTAAAGGAGGTTATCCTCTTGTCCTATAATAAATAAAGGTTTTAAATACACTATCCTAATACTGAACTGCTTACCTTCTGCTGTGGATACTTAATTGTATTCCACATCCACCCCATGTATATTCCAGTAGCAGAATCCCTGTACCGGGTAACCTTGTTACTGTGCTATGTGGTTACAAAGAAGGCCATAGCATTGTAACATTATAAGAAAAGGGGTTTTAACTATTTTTAGATACTCTTTCTTATATTTTGAGCTTTGGATATCAAGAAAATATGGTCACGGGGACAAGGTTTATATGATAAGTATAATTTGTATTTTGATATGTTTTTATTAGGAAAATGAATTGGTTTAACACTTCCACTCAAATTTTGATAGTGTTAACGGAACCTTTACTGGTATTGGGTTTTTATATTAATGATAACTTCTATATTACCTTGGGACAGAAATTGGGTCTAGGAGGAATGATTTAGGTAAAAAGAGACAATATTTGAGAGAACAACTTCTACTATGATGATTTTGAAGTTTTCAAACTCAAGTGAGTTATCCATTATTCAAGGTGAGCGTTATGCTCTTATATACTTAAATTTACAAGCTAAAATGTGAGTGAATTTACTGAATTCACTCACTTCACTCACATCGCTTACATCGCTTACATCGCTCACATCGCTCACTTTTCCTAACCATAAAAGAAAATCCCAATCGTCATTACTAAAAATATACATATAAGAAGAAATAATAACTAAAAATAGAAATAGTTGGCTAACATAGCCTAATTTTGGGTGAGGTGATACAAATTTTCACCGTCACAACATGCAGATTCTGCATATAAATTTGCAAATTTTACCTATAAATTTCGATTAAATGTTCACGTGCGCAACTAAATTTTTATAATCCGCAAGTCGTTTTTTTTAATTGGCTTCAGCCCGCAACTAATTTAAAAATTGAATTTCAGACACTACATTAGTGCATCAACGCAATCGTTATTTTTCGTTGAAAAGATCTGAATTAACATATATAGTAAACTAAAAAGACTTTTCGTAACTTATATGATTTCAAGAAAAAAGACATTGGCAATTCATACATCGTAATAGTAAAAGATATTTATATTAATAACATTACTTATAGATTTATAAGTGAACTAAGTATACTGTATGGCTTTGCCAACTGCATGGAATGTTAATGATAATTCCACTCTTCTAAGTGTGGATGAAAATGGACGTAGAGTAAATTATATAGGTGAGAATATTGTATATAACTTTATATTTTGCTATCTCCACATGAGTATAACCACCATAAAAAATTCACATTAGATATCAGGTTTTTATAAAAATTTAATGAGGCCACATAACGTGTTAACCTTCTAAGTTTTTTTTTTTTGTTAAATAAAAAGAGCGGGATGAAAATATAAAAGACGCTGTAATTCGTGCGCTTCCATCAGAATGCGAATTATTTTGCATTAAAATTGATATAAAAGACGCAGATAATCCAGTTCCATCAGAATGCGAATTGTCTTACTTTGAAACTGATATTATAAAAGACTCTGTAATTCGTGCGGATAATCCAGTTCCATCAGAATGCGAATTATTTTACTTTGAAACTGATATTATAAAGGAAGGGTAAGAGGCAAATCTCTCACGACTTTTTCATATGTAAATAATACTAGCTTTATTAATTTAATCTTTTTTGAAAGAATTATTGCGATTGGATTTTGCTCAAATCTCGATAAAATAAATAAAATGCCCGGTAATTATGTACTTTCTTTTATAAGCTATTAAATATTCTTATTATTGGCTAAATTTCCATAGGGTGTGAGCCTGATTCGTGGGGATATCATAGCGATGATGGAGATTTTTTTAATTGTGCAATAATAAGCGAGCCATACGGGCCTACGTTTACAACCGGAGATACTATTGGGTGTTGTTTAAACTTTATAAATAAGACCGCATTCTTTACCAAAAATGGTGTGAATCTAGGTAAATATATTTAATAACGAAGTTTATTTTATTTTATCTTAATCGATAAAAATTGATGCCTTATAACATCTTTAAGGAATTGCGTTACGAGATTTAAAGGATAATATATATCCTTGCATTGGACTAAGAGGTGGATCTATAGAGACAAACTTTGGGCATAAAAAGTTCAAATACGCAGGTATGTTTTATCAGGTATTAAATATTTACATCTCTTTATATGCATTTTATTATGCTAATGCGAAGTTTATGATTAGCATTTACTGATGATGATATTAATTATGATTTAATGGAAGATAAATGGTTTAATCCTCTTAATCAATATCATAATAAATATATAAAAACACTTGAAGATTTGTCAAATTCATAGGAGATTAAACCAAATGATACAATTGCATTAAAACATCGTGGAAAAATCCATTTTATTATTGGCAGATATGAAAAAGCGCTTGAGGATTTAACAGGATTGCTAAACATTGAATCGAATAATATATTTGCATTAAGATACCGTGCTGAAACTTATTTTATATTAAATAAATCACATGAAGAAGTCAGTAATTTATTAAAAATCGACGAAACTAATGCATGGGCGGTAGAAGCCAATAGTGTTATTGTAAATCAGTGGGTATAGAATATAATTTATCGTTACTCAGTAAATAATGTATTTTATTGTCAATAGAATTCCTTTATTAAATATTACCTCTCTGTTCTTTCGCTTATGTATTTAATTACTAGACGGTAATTATAGTCTATTCATAAAATAATGTACACATTTTTATTGTCAATACAATTGAATTCTCAATTTAATATAATTCTCGGTTCTTTCACTTACGTGGTAAATTACCAGTGAGTAAGTATATAGTTTATATAAAATAATGTACACGTTTTATCGTCAATATAATCCATTATTAAATATTACTTTCTTGTTCTTCACTTCATGTTAAATTACTAGACGGTAATTATAGTTTATTAATAAAATAATGTACGCATTTTATCGTTAATGGAACTCTCTATTGAGTATTACTTCTCTATTCTTCCATTTATCTGTCAAATTATCAGTTCGTAAGTATATAGTTTATTTATAAAACAATGTACATATTTTATCATCAATAGAATTCTCTATTAAATATTACTTCTCTGTTTTTTCACTTGTGTGTCAAATTACCAGGGCGTAAGTATATAGTTTATTCATAAAATACTGTAAAGTACACATTTTATCGTCAATAAAATTCTCTATTAAATATTACTTCTCTCTTATTTCACTTACGTGTTAAATTACCAGGAAGTAAGTATATAGTTTATTCATAAAATAATGTATACATTTTATCGTCAATGGAACTCTCTATTAAATATTACTCTCTGTCTTTTACTTACGTGTTAAATTACTAGGGCGTAAGTATAGTTTATTCATAAAATAACGCACATATATTATCGTCAATAAAATTCTCTATTGATATTACTTCTCTGTTCTTTCACTTACGTGTTAAATTACCAGGGCGTAAGTATATAGTTTATTCATAAAATAATGTACACCCATTTTATCGTCAAAAGAATTCTCTATTAAATATTACTTCTCTGTTCTTTCACTTACGTGTTAAATTACTAGAAGGTAATTATAGTTTATTATATAATAATATACACATTATATCGTCAATAGAATTCTCTAATAAATATTATTTCTCTGTTCTTTCACTTATGTGTTAAATTACCAGTGTGTAAGTATATAGTTTACTATAAAATAATGTACAGACATTTTATCATCAATAGAATTCTCTATTAAATATTACTTCTCTACTCTTTCACTTACGTGTTAAATTACCAGGGCGTAAGTATATAGGTTATTCATAAAATAATGTACGCATTATGTCGTCAATAGATTTCTCTATTAAATAACACTTCTCTGTTCTTTCACTTACTTGTTAAATTATCAGGGTGTAAGTATATAGTTTATTAATACAATAATGTACACCCATTTTATCGTCAATAAAATTCTCTATTAAATATTACTTCTCTGTTTCACTTACGTGTTAAATTACCAGTTTGTAAGTTATAGTTTATTAATATAATAATGTACACACATTTTATCGTCAATAGAATTCTCTATTAAATATTACTTGTCTATTCTTTCACTTACGTGTTAAATTACCAGTTTGTAAGTATATCTGATATAGTTTATTCATAAAATAATGTACACACATTTTATCGCCAATAGAATTCTCTATTAAATATTACTTCTCTGTTCTTTCATTTACATGTTAAATTACCAGTTCGTAAGTATATAGTTTATTCATAAATAATGACAGATTTTATTGTCAATAGAATTCTCTATTAAATATTACTTCTCTATTTTTTTTCACACATGTGTCAAATTACCAGTTTGTAAATATATAGTATTCATAAAATAATGTACACACATTTTATCGTCAATGGAATTCTCTATTAAATATTACTTCTCTGTTTTTTCATTTATATGTCAAATTACCAGAGAGTAAGTATATAGTTTATTCATAAAATAATGTACACATTTTATCGTTAATAGAATTCTCTATTAAATATTACTTCTCTGTTCACTTACATGTTAAATTACCAGAGTGTAAGTATATAGTTTATAGTTTATTCATAAAATAATGTACACACATTTTATCGTCAATAGAATTCTCTATTAAATATTTTCCTGTTCTTTCATTTACGCGTTAAATTGTCAGGATGTAAGTATATAGTTTTTCATAAAATAATGTACACATTTTATTGTCAATAGAATTCTCTACTAAATATTACTTCTCTGTTCTTTCACTTACGTGTTAAATTACCAGGTCGTAAGTATACAGTTTATTTATAAAATAATGTACACACATTTTATTGTCAATAGAATTCTCTATTAAATATTACTTCTTTGTTCTTTCACTTATGTGTTAAATGACCAGTTTGTAAGCAAAATTTATTCATAAAATAATGTACCCACATTTTATCGTCAATAGATTCTCTATTAAATATTACTTTTCTGTTCTTTCATATCACCAGTTTGTAAATATATAGTTTATTCATAAAATAATGTACACCCACATTTTATCGGTAATAGAATTCTCTTAAATATTACTTCTCTGTTTTTCATCTATATGTCAAATTACCCAGTTTGTAAGTATATAGTTTATTCATAAAATAATGTACACACATTTTATCGTCAATAGAATTCTCTACTAAATATTACTTACGTGTTAAATTACCAGTTTGTAAGTATATAATTTATTCATAAAATAATGTACAACCATTTTATCGTTAATAGATTCTCTATTAAATTTTACTTCTCTGTTCTTTCACTTACGTGTTAAATTACCCAGTTGGTAAGTATATAGTTTATTCATAAAATAATCTACACGCATTTTATCATAAATAGAATTCTCTATTAAATATTACTTCTCACTTACGTGTTAAATTACCAGGGTGTAAGTATATAGTTTATTCATAAAATAATATACACACATTTTATCGTCAATGGAATTCTCTATTAAAATATTCTCTGTTCTTTCACTTACGTGTTAAATTACCAGGGCGTAAGTATATAGTTTATTCATAAAATAATATACACACATTTTATCGTCAATGGAATTCTCTATTAAAATATTCTCTGTTCTTTCACTTACGTGTTAAATTATCAGGATGTAAGTATATAGTTTATTCATAAATAATGTACCGGTATACACATTTTATCGTTCAATAGATTCTCTATTGAATATTACTTTTCTGTTCTTTCAAAATTACCAGGGCGTAAGTATAGTTTATTCATAAATAATGTACACATTTTATCGTCAATAGAATTCTCTAATAAATATTACTTCTCACTTACGTGTTAAATTACCAGGGCGTAAGTATATAGTTATTCATAAAATAATATACACACATTTTATCGTCAATAGAATTCTCTATTAAAATATTATTTGTACTTCACTTACGCGTTAAATTACCAATTTGTAAGCTTTAGTCATTTTCACATTTGCACTTTTTGCCAGTTTTGCACATTGTGTCAGTTCTACACCTTTTTCAGTTTTGTCACTTTCATAATTTCGTTGCTTTTCATTAGTTTCATCACCTTTCTCTATTTAGGTTTAGTTGATAATAGGAGAAGCCGGTTGTTATGAAATATTTTATAGTAGGTAAAAAAAAAATATTATAAATCAATAGTTGAACCAAGTATCTGTAAGAAGTTATGGGCCGCAAAAGCAGCCCCAAATATCTTACAGATATTTATTTACTGATTATTAGCATTTGTTATTCATTATTGCCTTCGATGATTAATTCACAGACAAGTTCATTTCATTTCACTGACAAATTAATTCTGGTCATTGTCATGGAATACAGTAAACCCTTAAGATTAGTGCAATTTATTAAAAAAAAATTTAACTGTTGTTAAATTATACTGTCTATGAAATTAGCTTGTCTGTGAATAAATTGTTTATGAAATTAACTTGTCTGTGAATTAATTATCTGTAAAATAAACATTGTCTGTGAATTAACTGTCAGTAAGTTGATCGAAACTAATTCATAATTTATTATATAATAAAAATCTAGAGATCCACACAAAAATATAAACCCATTTATATTAATTATCAAATATTTATTTCGCTTAATTAAAGTATTCATTTCATCCAAATTAATTAGAGAAGATTCTAATTCATTAAATTCGTTATTACATAATCTTGAACAACTTTATTAACTTCATTCTGTTTACACTAATTAAATAAATATGGTATTTAGACATCAAGATATCTATTTGAATTCATTTTATTTAATTTTATTATGTCAGTAGTAGAGAAATATTAACTCATTATTAATTTTATGTTATGATATTTTAGTAAAAAATAATTTATAAATTGAGGTATTTAAATAAATTATTCAAATTTGTGAATCTTCACTATCAAGTAATGCTTCTCATTTATTCGAATATGAAAACTATTAATTTATTAGCAGTATCCAAATTACTGTCACACAATTAAACTTTGTTCTGTATACACAACCATTAAACAGGCGGCGAAGCCGCCGCATTGCAATTTTTAGTTACATTATAATAATGAGTGAAAACCAGGAAATAGAAAAATAAAAATTGATGATCAGCGTTTTGATAAGAAAAATCTCGATCATATGCTAGTTAATATATATCGATATCAATAAATAAAATAGATTCATGAAATATGTACGCAAAAGTAAACTGATTATTTATGTGAATTTGAGCCACCAGGGCCAGCTTTATTGATATAAAAAACATACAAAATATTTTCATTAAAGAGAAATGTAGACGTTGGTGTCCGTACAAGCAAAAAGTAAATATTACTATATTATATCAGATATATGGAAAATAAAATATTGTGTCGGCATTTTGTTTTTTTGGATGTAATCACAATAGCCCAGTTTGCATATCATACCGATTGCTTATTACAAAATAATGCAATAGTATATATATGCAAAAATACAGTTTTTAAACATAAGTTATGATAACACCTTTTCTAGATCTTATCTATAGTGATAATCCTCTATCCTAACTTTCTTTTTCATGCCGGATTTATCCGCACATGCCCTATCTTTTAGCAAACTGCAACCACACCAAATACTCTTTTTACACTTTTATGCAATATTTGATATTCTTCAGATTCCTTATTCAATGCATCTTCAGTAAATTCAATAGTATATATATGGTAATTTACTAACTTGTGAGATCTCTCCGGGACTATATAGCAAAAAAAAACCAATCCCTCCCTGTCGTCACTATTCCATATAGATAATCAAAGTCACCATAATCCCCAAATGTATTACTTGCCTTTTTTTTTTTTTATTCATTTCGTACAAGATCTCGAGTTGGCAGTTGTTCTGAGCTATACCCACAGGTATTTGGTGTTGTTTATTCTCTGTCACACAAATTAAATCCTCAGAATCCTGAGATAAAAATAAGCCTCAGTTTCTCTTTGAAAATCAAAGCAGAATGGTTTATGAACAAAACCCATCTTAATTGCATAATTAACTTTTCTGTATTTTCATTCCCAACAATTTCATATCGAGGCCTCATGCTAAATTTCTTTTGTGTGTTGTCTCTAGCAATTACTATGACATATTCATTACGCATAGCTTCTAAACTATCCACCCATAATTTTTCAGTCTGACCATAATTTCTGCCATGCAATGTGCGAAGTGCTTGTCAGAATCCTGAATCTTACTGGTTATTTTGGCTTATAAGAGACAACATCAGATTATGTTATAAATAATAACGTATATATGACTATTGATACTAGACTTACCTATATTGAACAGTGGAATAACTTCGATACCATCATTATCAAGCTCGTACTTCTTTTAGACTTTTGTACGATTAATATGTTCTTAGTTTCTGTTTACTGAGTTCTTTAGTGAAGTCGAAAAGCATTCACCTGCCATTTTATAACTGCGAAGCTTTTCTTCACTTATCTTGAGAAAGTCACAACCATTAATTTTTTCTTTGCTAATGATTTCTAAATCATCCTTGTCAAGATCTAGGTCTTCTTTTTTCTGTAAGAAATCGATGAGCTCTTTCATTTTCCACCTTTTGGCCATATGGGCTAACGTGAGTAAGTCTTTATTGCAGTAGTAGAGGTAGAAGAAGACAACTCGGACATGGTATTTATACGTTTTGTTTAGGTTCAGATAAAGATAGTGTTACGACCCACCAGCATAGCGGGCTTTTATTCTGATTGGATAATTTTTGTAAATCATTTCGTGATTTTACAAAATCTGATTAGTTAATAGATTATATTAAGAATGAGTCGAAATAAAATATTTTGCAAGATATTAATTAAATAAAAGATACATTTATTT
>CAJVPY010003364.1:0-14238 GCA_910591965.1 Dentiscutata erythropus | reverse complement strand
ATGCTAGAGAATTTACGAACTCTGACTCAAAACTTAAACTGAAAGCTTCTTATTGCTAAATACGCTAAAAAAAGCAAAATTTACTTAAAATTTACTTATGAAATTTAGATGCATCGATTATTTGACTTATAATTAAAAAATTTACATGTGACAAATCATGTGACTAATAGTATGTATTATACATACATATATATGTACGCATGTACATAGATTCATACTATTTAACTAAAAAAGTAAGCACTATTTAAAGTTTTCGTGCATAAGTATGAAAGATCGATTTTAAGAAGTATACATGTGATTGACAATTTATTTACCCAGTCAAGGGATCATACGATTGGGGTATTTCATATTCTAATTAATATAACCTATATTAGGTATCATAACAAAAATCAATAGTACAGATTTTTATGTCTGCTGATTAGTTAATCATGTCACACCTTTTTAAGATAATGTGAAATATTACTTAGCCAATAGAATTTAAGATCTATGTATAATGAAAAAATCCAATTAATTTAAAAAAATATTTGTGAAAAGCTTTATTTTACTTACCAGAAGTCATATCAAAATAACTTATATAACTTAATATGTAAAGAGAACCAGTATGTATTTATTGTATTTATTATACTGCAAATGTCTTGAAGTAAAAAAGATTTTTACTAAAATTCAAATGTTTTAGGCTCTTGATTTGAATGATCTTGGCTTTTTAATCTGTTACTACCAGGCCCACAAATAGCATTTATCAAAGCAAATTCTACAAAGTTTGACAAAATGTTTCATTATCAAATTAAAAAAAATTTATTGGCAAGTTAGAACAAAATAGCACTAATAATTTTAAATTTTGAAACCAAGTTCTATTTAATGTATTTCATTATAAAAAATTAAATAAACATTAATATTACAAATAGACTTTAATGATTTATAAACAATTCTTTAAAAAAACATTTATATTTTTTTCTTGTTTTTCTGATTAGAGAATTAATGTGGCAGAAACTTGAGAAGTTATTCTATTTTCATGCCAAATATCTTTTAGTTGTTCATAGATAAATTTATATTCTTTTATTTCAGTTGCTAAGAGACGTATTTTGGATTGCTGAGTATCATTTGTCATGTTCAAGTGAGTTTTCAAATCCCACTTATTAAATAGGCCTTTAATTTGTTGTTGATAGACAATAATATACCAGATTTAAGAGGTGTGGCGACTTAGTGTAGTGGTCTAGTCGTCACCCTCTCCAAGTGGCAGGTCTAGAGTTCGAATTCCACAGACGACGATTTTCGAAAATTGGGCTTGTGTTCGGTTAACGGCTATGCTTATCGGTTGGATCTAATCTGTAACTTCAGGCACACCATCTAGTAATGGGAGCAATGGCGCAATAAATCCAAAGAACTGGCATAACCAAAAACCCATTTGGGAAGTCCTGAGTTTGGAGTAGCAGTGATCTATAATAGTATCACAAGAGGGCTGAATTCGAACTGGGGCCCGAGATCGAAGAACTGAGTGACTAGGTCCTAATGGTGGAGGACACACCAGCTGAACTGCCAGGTTGTCGCACTGGAGGAAAAGGACATACACTCCGAAAGTATGTACCAAGGGGAGGGCATTCTTCAGGCACCTAAAGCCTGGGCAGACCAACTTTTCCAAGTTGCCGGCTGGAAGTAAGGGAGGGACTGATAAAGAATCCGGGTAAGAATATGGTCTAATTGCGGATACCAGGGTTGTTTTGAACCTATACAAGGGCAGAAGTAGGTAATAGTCTAATTAGGAAGGTTGTAGTTGTCGGATTGGGTAGTGGCAGCACTTTTAGGGGTGGCTTGAGATACTAACTTGGTTCAGCGACATAATTAGTACTAGTTAGATAAGGGGTTCAATGTTTATCTCTGACCCTGAGTATATAGGTCAAGCTGTGGCGGAGGTTACCGAAGCCTGGGTAAATACATAGGTGGGACATATACTCTAGCAAAAAGTTAGTCACTGGCTTCAATGTTGAGGTTCGGTGCTGTTTCCACAACAATTCTGAAGTGGTGCAGCTATCACATCCAGGGCTTAGTAAAGCAACCAGGTGGGGTCAGGTGTTTCAGTAATCATTAGTTCTGCGGTACAGGCACCTGTCGTTTAGAAATAGTTCTCATATGCTATTTGCCGACAGGCTTAGAGTTTATCACTTACCATTTATGTTAGTTAGCTAGCATCATTTGTACACATGAATTAATTACTAAATAAATACCTGGCAAGATACGCCAAAGTTAAAAAAAAAATATATATATATATACCAGATTTTGTTTTTAACAAAATTATATAGTCGTGGATACTGGTGAAGTAAAGCATTTGACTCTCCAATGAACATACTGAATTCTTGAAAAAATAATTCATTAGTTAGTGCAGTTTTAAAACCAAAGTCTTCGAATCTTCTTTCTGTAATATCTGTTTTAAGAAATTTTGTATAACAAAGTTTCTTTAAACTAGAAAGTTTTGGCCAAGGCTTTTTAAGTACTATGTGCCAATAACTGCATGCAAATTGTTGGACACTATTTCCACCAAGATGGCACATGCTTAGAGAAAGATAAAGCCAACAAGTTAATCATTTTTAATACAATTGAAGTTCTTTTTGTACTCCTTTTTCTAACTTATGAACTAATACTTCAATTTCTGAATTATTTATAAATTCTGTATTTTGTAAAAGTTCATTACCAAAAAATAAGTGAATGTTCACAAGCTTATTTGTTGAATTAACAATAAAATTTAGCATTTGATTTGTTCTATGACCAGGTGTCAAACATCAAAGTGAATTATCAGGTTGTATAACCTTTAGTTGAGGATCATAAATGACAAGAAATTCGGCAAATGGGTAGTAAAATTTCTGACCAAATTTAACTAAATATTGGACTTTATTATTTAATTCAGAATCATTTAACCAATTCTGAAATAGTTCTCATTTTTGAATATAGGAACTTGGAACCTTTTTTAGACTTTTTAGTTTTGGAAGAAACCATGCAACAAAGTCTATATAGGCATTACATCTTTCAAGATATTGCTTGACCGTAATTAATTCGTATTGCTACCTTGATCGTAAAGAATATTGATATTTAGTTTGATAATAATTAAGCTGTACTTTATATAAGCTTTGAATTGTTTCACTTCTTATATTCAATAGCGAATCTTTATCACTTTGATTATATCTGTCATACAACATCTATGCAAGATAAAGAAGATTAAACAGATAGCATGTCTTCAAAAATCCAGTGATTGTAAAAAGTTTACTAAAGGACATTTCTTTAAAATTATTTAAAATTAAATGAAGCACATGCAACCCACAAGGAATTCGGATGCAATTACTTTTAGTAGTGTATTAAATTTTGTTACAGCACCTCCAACATGATTGCTCATATAATTTGTGTTGTCAGAGAGAAAAGTAAGACACTGTGAGGTATCAATATTATATTTTGTATAAGTTTCAATGAGGGCTTGGCTAACTTATTAGAATTACAGTATTGAAGATCTTTAGTCTCTAAAAGTATAATGTCTGATGTGTTTTTTACTGAATTCCAAAACATAAATCAATTTACTAATATTTTTTTTTACCCAATCTGACTCACCTATCATGATACTGAATATAAAATGAGTGGACTGATTGGCTTAATTGAATATATTTCTTACAAGTAATTCTGATACTTCATGATGCCAACAACTAATAGTTGTAGCAGAAATCCAAAATTGTGTATTATCTCCTGTCAAAAAATTAAAAATGGCCTTTATACTAGCTGTTATGGTGTTGAATAATATTTGTCCAATTTGAGAAAGTTGTATAGTAAGTTTAATATAATCAGTATTGTATTCTTTTTTATTTTGCTTAATTAAGTTTTTAATTACAGTTTTCATATTATTTTTTTTAATTCTAGTGGATGTCTGGCTGCTGCATAAATTTGAAATATATGCTGTTGATGTTTGAACTTAAATTGTACAAGAGGACTATTAAGTTTTTAAACTTTACAGATTATACAATTATTAGTTCATTGCAATTTTCATATATTTTGTTTAAATTGCTTGTTTTAATAATTTAATGAGTCTAGTGACTTCCCAGGTTTGTAAAGAGAATTTGATATATACTAAAATGCTTTGTTTTGTATATAAGGAGATATAATGTGATTCTTATTTTTTCTATATAAATATCTCATTGTGCATAGAAAATGAGATACCGATTTGTAATCTGTTTCAGATATATCTTGAAGAGAGTTAGTGACCGTGTTATGCAATTTAGAAGAATTAGATTTATTAATATTCAAGATATTAAATATCATATCATGTATTATTTTAAGTTCTTGTTCAGTAATTTTATTAAAGTAATTTGTTATTTTATTAATAATTTTCTTACATTGAACTAGGCTACACTTTTCTGCTAAAAATTTAAGTGCATTTTTTAATTGTAAGCTATGTTTTGAAAATTTAGCCATGATGTATAAAAGGTTTAGTATTAAAATTATAATCTTTAAAAGATAACTCTTGAAGTTATGCTTTTAGATCTTTATTTATAAACAAATACAATTATTTTTATATAGCATCCCTAAATGATTATAGAGACCAGCCTTTTTATTTATTAAGTTTTTCTAAACTTTGATCAATTAAATAGGTAATTGCTAAGATATTTTTATTCAAAGGTTAAAAAAAGTAAGAAAAATTTGTATCTATGAGAGCCCAGAATTTTATAAAACACTTTTTTACCTATTGCTTTACTATTATTATAGAGTATTGAAGTAATAGAGTGTTTTACAGATTATTCATGAGTATTTCATGATTTGTTGCATAAATCGTCATGTAGAAATAGTTATCATTTTGAATATAATGGGATTTTTATTAATCTTTTTTCTTGATAGACAGTAAATTTACCAATTCTGCCTGCATATTATTTTGAGTATATATAAGTATATAAGAGTTTATCATATACTTATGTGTTATTTAGAGTATGTGCATAGGCATTATTATGAAACAAAGACTAGGCTTACTGATATGGCATGGGTTAATTGATACAATGTGAGTTGTATTAGATATCTGGTTCAGGATTATTTTAATATGATCAAACACTCTTCTAATTTGTGTATTTACAATAGAGACAACAATTACAAGTTTGAATATGTAGAGGTATTTTTTTCTTATTAGAATTGCTACTGAATTTCTCACAATTTATTATTATACATTTGCATTATATAATTATTACAACAATATTACTAATCAATTTCTTCTATATTATCTTATTATTCTATTTGCATAATTTATCTATCATTTTATATTTACTATTACATTCTTAAATTAATTATATCGATCATGTAATATGATAACTTGGGAGTTTTTAAAATAATGTTCATTTAGACACAAGAGTTTTTAAAATAATATTCATTCAGGCACAGGACTTAAATAGAATCAATAGAGCTCAATAGATGAGTTTACCAGGGCAACTCCAAAAGTCCAGTTAGATAATCTACACACCACAGCCATATTTTAATAACAATTTGTTACATATTTTATTTTAAGAAATTTACAACAATAAAGCTGTATGTAGAAGCTAGATGATTCAACAATTTTCCAAAAAATTATGTAGTGGTTGTGGCATCTTATCATATGCCTGGACTTTTGGGGGTCACTCTGGCGAACTCTCAATAGATACTTATCCATTGAGGTTCTCTAAATTTTTTTTTCAATAAACAGTAGCAAGACAATTACAACTTTCTATCTAATTTGAGCTATTTTCAATACAAAACCTAAACCAATGCTGATTTATTTTTATATATTCCAAATTTTAAAAATATAGTGCAGAATGAAACAAATATAGCGTATATGATAGTGTGGTGAATAATTGTGAAAATAATTTTTCTGCATTACTTGCTTTATGATTTGTGGTTTACAACATGATTGTTGATCCAAACTAATAAACAGCCAATTTGCCAACTTTACATTCAGGTGATTATAAGTGGAAGTGTATTAGTAATAGTGTTGTAAGCTGATTAGTGGCTATTTAGTTCAAAAATTTATTAGACATCAAAAAAAAAACAAGAATTAGGATCTAGTTCTAAACTAGTTTCTTTAGACCCAGTACCTATTCCCAGTGAACTATTTAATATTTCTAGTAATAATACTTAGAATCAGTCTCTTAATGACTTAGCTGACTAAGCTGATGATTTAGTTAATAACTCAGTTAAGTTGTTTATAATTTTGCTATTGCAAAAAATTCTAAAATAAATTGATAATTTTGCCAAATTTACCAGATTTGTAGAAATTCGTGGAATTTAAAGTGTAGCCTATTGTTGTCCAAATGATAATTAATAATATAATCAGTAGCACTAGCCAAATTAGCTACAAAAATCTATACAATTATGAGTGAAAGTAACATATAGGTTCTTTCACAGCAAATCAGGATTTAGAAATAATCTAACTAAAATTGAGATTTTTATTAAATTGTATTTGCAAGTATGTGATTTTAAATTATTAATATATATCTAAATTTATTACAACAATCAAAATTTGATTAATCATTAGTCAATTATTAGTCAGTCAATTAACAGTGCTAATTATTTATAGATATATATAAATGCTAATTTGAGATCATAAATATGTCTTAAGGAGGATAAATTTCTAAATAATGCTACAAGAATATGTATTCATATCAATTTAATTGTATTTATTATTGAAAATACTATATACTGTAATTTATTGTTCATTATAATATTTCTATATAATAACCTCTTATCTTTTTATTTTTTTCAATTTTTTTTACTTCACAAAAATGCCACTGAGATGATCTCGCAAGCGCAATACAAGAAATACTTATATTCAAAAAATTCAAAACAAAAAATATAAAGAACTTCTTGAAGAAATTAAAGAATATAGAAGACTAATCAATAAATGAGCTCCTCAGATAGATAAGAAGGAGCTCCAGATAGTACTAATTCATCAATACTATCAGTGTCTGACTCTCGATTAGTTAAATCAGTAGAAGAAATTATAGAACAAAGAGTAGGAGTATAAAAATTAGCTTCTAAAAGATCAGTACTGTTTGATGAAAAAGAGAACTCAGTAGTTAGTGTAGGAAAATGAATGTTAGTTATATCTTCAGGAACTTCAACAGATTGATAAAATTGTTGTTTAGTATTAAATTCAAAAATTGTAATAGTATTAGGTAAAAATATAGTAACTTGAATAGAGCAATCAATATGTTTTAGTTGTTGAAAAGTTAATCCTAAATCCTCAGAATATTGAATATGCTGAATAGGTAAAGAGGAATTATAGAGTGATCAATATATATATCATAGTGATTTTGATCTATTTCTTCAATCTGTGAAATATTAGTATATAAAGTAAAATGATAAAATAAAATAAAAATTACAGGATGAGAAGCTGGTACATTATTGTTGTATCTGCAACTAAAAATAATATTACGTGTAGCAGAGTGAGCAAGTTTCCAGTTAACAGTATATAAATTTTTTAAACTTTGCTCAGGTTCTAGAATACCAATTCCAAAATCACCAAAATTTGAAAGAGTAGCTATATGTTAAGGAGAATAGCACAGTTTACATAATAAATCAGGAGAATAAGCTTGCAATACTTCAACAGCAGCAGCTATTGGGTTAATATATTCGAGTTGGTAAAAGTTGATATTGTTTTGATAAAACATTGTAAGCGAACCAGTCATAAGAATTAATGAAATTATCTTCTAGAGATAAAGTTAGTAGTAAAAATAAAATAAATGAAACATGATTTGGCCAATAAATATAATTAATAAAATAATATGCGCGCGAAGAAAGAATAAAAGAAATAGTAATTAAACAAAATAATTGACATCAAAACAGTTTAAAACAATTCAATACAATAAATACAATTATAGCTATTCAATACAATAAGCTGGCAGACTTGCAAGAGATCAAAGTATAAAATCTCCAAGTATAAAATAAAATAATAATAATAATAATAATAATAATAATAATAATAATAATAATAATAATAATAATAATAATAATAATAATAATAATTAATCAATTAAAGAAGATTATACCAAACAAATTGCTTTCTTTTTAATGTCAATCCTGCAATAAATTAGTTAGTAATATATAATCCAAGAAGAAGGCTTCTAGTAGCTTTAGTAGAATTTGCTATAATTCCACAGTTTTCTGCCAGAGTTTCTTCTTGATTATTTCCCTAAAAACAGTTGGGGTTTAGATTTACTTCCTTTCTAATGACAGTCTTAGTGTTTCCAGGATAGTTTTTAATGTTTTCTGCTAGAAGACACCAAAATGTTACAATGCTATAGCTTTCTAAGTACCAATATATCACAGTAACAAGATCACCCAGTGCAGTGATATACTTGATGAATATACACAGGGTGGAAGTAAAGGGTTGGATTACTTTACTAGCAGGAGGCAGATGATTTGAGATAGTAACAGTATATAACTTTATTAAAATAACAGATAGTAAAAAGCTTTGCCTGTAGGAATTACCCTAGAGGAGGATTATTACACTTTACAAGAGAGAATAAGAGAAGTATCTAATGCTATGAGAAAGGTATGAACTCTAAACTAAGCAGAAGGGGTAAACACACCCTTTATATATTTTTTACATGCCAAGCCAAGATAGTAGAGGGAGTTGAGGGCCATGTTGAGAAAGTTGAGGGACTTAAGGGACTTGAGGGACTTGAGGGCTGTGTTGAAGAAATTGAAGGCTGTGTTAAGAGAATAGAAGGACTTGAGAGCTGTGTTGAGGGAGTTGAAGGCCATGTATTGTCTTTGATACTACCTTGTCTATTTTAGCCACAATATGTGCCACAGTGGCTTTATTTTAATATTTTGCTTAATAAAGTCTCTGTTCACTCTTGTGCCAATAATAATACATAATACAAATATAATAATAAATATTCAATATAAAATATAAATATAAACTAAATAAAATAATATAAAATATAGAATCTAAATTATGTGCTACACTAAACTAATCTATGAAAACCTATTTCACAACAATAGAACCTACTTGCTATTATAATGACAAACTAACTATATACTAGGTTTCATCATAATAATGAATAGGATCAGTAATAGAATTTTTACAGTAGTTTACAATAGAAATCACAATAATTCCAATTCAAATTAACTATATACTGGACATTACTGCAATAATAAGTAGGTTCTTACAGTAAATCATGATAGAATTATGATAATCTTAATTCAAACTAAATTATTTTACTACATACTGAATGTCAATATAATAGCAAATAGGTTCAGTAACAGAATTTTTTAATAAATTATAATAATTTTAATTTAAACCAACTCAGCCTTGACTACTTGCTAGTTGACTAAATAACAAGTAATTTCTGTAATAGAATTTTTTATAGTAAATCATAATAGAAAGCATGACAATTTCAATTCAAACCAACTTAATCTTGGCTACATACTGGGTGTCACCACAATTGTAAACAGGTTTGTAATAGAATTTTTACCATAAATCACAATAGCAATTGTTATAATTCTAAACTAACTCATCTTTGATCACATACTAAATGTTCTTTAATACATTAGGCTCTATAACAAAATTTTTTAGTAAATCACAATAATTCTAATTTAAACTAATTCTACATTGAACACCTATTAGATGTCATTACAATAGTGAATAAATTCTGTAATAGAATTTCTAGACCAGGATAAAATTGCCACCTGAAAAAAATTTGATATCGATTATTGGTGCTAAAGTAAAAATAGAACATTGGTTTATTATTTATTATTTTAAATATAATAAATCAATGTCATATCTTTTTCTAGCATTACTTATATAATAGTCAAATCTCTCTATAGTTACATTCACAGGATACAAAAAAGCAGATAGTACTAATTATAGATAGCTTTATAAAAAATAAGCTTATAAAGATGTGTTTATATAGAAGGTGACTATAGGAAGGTTTGACTATAACTGATATTTTAAATTAATTGATATTTTTTTTAGATACTACTCTTAGTTGTTGTTAGAGTTGTGTCTTCTGAAGTCATGACTAAAGTTATTGTTACTATTGTACTGTTCTTTTGACTCCTCTTTAGAATTTGTATAATAAAGGTGACAATATATTTAAGACTTGCTGAAGGCAGTAATTTGAATAAGCAGTATAATTTCAGATTCTATTACAATCAAACATGCATAAGTACAGTAAAGAATAAAAAAAAATATTTGTATAGTCTTTAAAATCTAAAGATAGCATTTTGAATAAACAAGTTGATGTTATATTTTGCTATAAAATAGCAGATACAGGCAAGTATTAAAAGAAGAAATTTGAGTCATATTTGAAATTTACTAGTGACAATTCGGATAGTTAAGCTAATATTAGATTATATTATAGAAATGTTATAGATAGGGTTCATATCAAACCAAATCAAATCAAACTTTTGCCAAGTTTGAGTTTGGGTTTAATTTCAAATCAAACTCAAACTCAACCTTTTTTTAAAATTAAGTTTGGGTTTAAACTTTTTAGTTAGGTTTGATTTGATTTGAATTTGATTTCAAAGTTTGACAAACTGTTTGAGTTTGAATTATATATATATAAATTTATATATTAAATTAATTTTATTTTTCTTAAAATTTAAAGAAAAAATGCTTAATTTTGGAGTTTTTAATCAAAATTCAAAATTAAGCATCTTTTTTTAAAATTTAAAGAAAAATAAAATTAACCATGCCATAATAATGTATTTTATATACTAAACAGATTTAATTAGAGCACAAATATATTATTTATTAATAGAATTTTATTTATATTATTTTTTTGATAATTTTATTAGTAAAATTATAACAAATAGAGGTATAGTGAATTAGTGTAGTGGTCTAGTCATCATCCTCTCCAAGCGACAGATCTAGAGTTCCAATCCCACATATAATAATATTTGAATAAAATTGAGCCTGTATTTCAGTTGATAGTTATGATTATCAGTTGGATCTAGAATCAAATCTGTAACCTTAGTCACACTATCTAGTTATAGGAGCCTTGGAGCAATAAATCCAAAGAACCAGATTAACTGAAAACCTATTTAGGAAGTCCTAAGTTGGGAGGTAGCATAATCTTTAACAGTACTACAAGAAGGCTAAATTTGAACTGGTAATCAAGATTGGAGAACTGAGTGACCAATTTGGACACACCAGCTGAACTGCCAGGTAGACGCACCAGAGAAAAAGAATATACACTCTGAAAGTATATACCAAGAGAAGGGCAACTATAAGGCACTTAAAGCCTAGGCAGACTGACCCTTCCAGGTTGCCAGCTAGAAGCAGAGAAACCCATAAAGAATCCAGAGAAAAAGGAGATCTGAATGTAGGTATTGGGGTTGTGTAAACTGAATAAGGGCAAGTAATTGTAGAGGTTCAATAGTTAGCCCTGACCCCAAGTACATGAGTGAAGCTGTGGCATAATTACAGTAAGTCTAAATAGCTATATACAGTGTTGGCACTGGATATATATCCAACTATTTTTATACTATTGGACTGTTGGACTGGACTATACATTGGACATAATACTTGGATATATATCTAGCCCAATATGTCCAATAATTTTAAAAAATATAAAAAAATCTTTGGTAAAAATATAGTCTAACAAAAAGCATTTTTTGGGTAATTTTACTATATATTTTACTAATTTCTAGCTCTAATTTAAATATTAACCGCCTAGAAGAATTAGATAATAATGGTACTTTAACATTTAACCAGAGTACTTCTAGTTCTTGCGGAATCATGAGAGCTAGATATATGGTAAGCAATTCAGTAGAAGACTTACCTAAGATTCATATTAATATAACTCCTACATCTTATGATCCACTTATTTGTTACAATCGATTTTTTATATCTCAAAACTGTCCTCCTATCGAAAGCCCACAAACTCTAAACTCTTTTATCTTACACTTATTTACCATTGGTCTATGAAACAAACTATATGAAAAAATTGTTATATCTGTTAAATCAGACTTTAGTGAAGCTCACATCTACATACCTGGAGAACCCTGCCCTTTATCATATCATATTATTATACCTTATTATAAAACTATTTATTTCAAACTTTCTATTCCTCTTAGATTATACACTCATAACTTTCTATATTAAATAATACCCACAATTCTGTTTCTAACTTCACTTCTAATAGTCCCAACTCTTCTTACTTCTCTTTTAATCTTTCAATCTGTATTTATAATATTTGTGGCCTTAATCAAAAACTAAAACAACAAGTTTGGAAAGAATATTGTCTAAACAATCTTGATATTATTTGCTTGTCTGAAACAAAACTTGCTTCTAATCCTTTTTACTCAAAACCACATTCAACTTTCTCTTTTACTTATTACTAGTCCTGTACAAACAGCTCCAAAGCTGGAACTGCTATTATAATTTATAATCATTTTATCCCTATTTCATAATATAGTTACTCTAGATATGCTATGTATATAGATCTTTTTTTTAAACATGATTTTAAATTTCACATCATTTCTATTTATTTTCTTAGTAATAACTCCACTACAAGACTCTACACCCAAAATCTTATAATTGAATGGATCCAACAAGCAATTTCTTCTAACTTACTTCCTATTGTTCTTGAGAATTTTAATGCCTCTGCAAATTCAATACTCTCTTCTTCTAAACTTCTTCAATTCCTTACTTTTAATAACATGTACAATTTAGCAGCTCACACCTCCACTTCTTTACCTATATGGCAAAGTTCTAGATATAGCAGTGAAATTGACTTCATCTGGAGTTACCATACTATTCTAACCTATCTAATCTCCTTTGAAACTGATGATACTAATACTAGCTCACTTAGTGATCACAAAATTCTTATTTTCCGCTAGTCCTTTCTATATGCTCTACAGGGTCAACATAGATATAAAACTCAAACACATTGTAAAGTTTTTAACTATAAAGTTATGAACTCTATAAAGTGAGAAGAATTTGTGAACCAAGTTCATACCAATCTTTTATATAACTCTACTCCACTCTCTACTCATATTGATAAATCTCTTGAATCTACTTGGTACAAAATACAAACTAGTATTATTTCTGTTGCCCTTCAACACATTTCTAACAAAAATTTATAGTCTGTAATTTTCAACATGTTTTCTTATCTAAAGTATCTTTATTTCACTCCAACCTTAAAAAGCTTAGCAATATTATTTATCATATCAAACACTCTTTTAAATTCAATACAACTACCTTCTTACACTTTAATACTATAATTTTTTCTTTTAACCAATCCTTAAGTTTACAAATTTCTATTATTTCTACACTCCACCACCTTCTACTATCTTGGATCTCTGAAGCTAATAAAGAATAGAAAAATATTTACCATGCCCAGAATATTAAAAATATCAAAGAAATCAGACAACATATTAATGACTCTATTGACAAAAGATGTACCAAACTTCAAACAAATCCTACTTCTATAATCAATAGCATCCTAAATCATTATAAAGATCTAGTTAAATTCAATAATATCAAGCTTAATTATGATATTATTACTGATCCTCCAATTAAATCACATATCCAACAACACTTCAACAACTAAACTGCTCACCGTGACATTGACCATAATATCTTTGAATCTCATTGGCAAACTGAATATAATCCTAAATCAAACATTGATCCCAATTGGTATACTAGTATTTTTTCAAATTTTACTCAAGAGGAAATTACCTCTACAATTAGCTAACTTTCTAACAACAAAGCATATAATCCTTCTGGTATTAGTTATGAAATGATTAAATATGCTGGCCTCTCTTTTTACTTTAGCTATTACTTTACTTTTTAACTGCTGCCTTTCTCTTCAAACTATATCCAAACAATAGAAAGAGAGCTGTATCTTTCCTATTTCTAAAAAATCCATTTTTGATAGCAATTTATCAAATACTAGATCTATTAGTTTAGTTGAATATATTAAAAAAACTATATACTAAACTTCTTATTAACCATCTCAACAACACACTGTCTTCTTTACAGAAACTAGCTATTTTTTTTTAATAGAGTTAAGATCATCTTAGTGATATTATTAAATTTTTAATAATTATAAAATTATTTTACAATAAATTTTTAGTGCAAAAATTTAAAAATTGTTCTAAAATTATTTTAAGACTATTATTTAATATTATTATAAAATTATTATAAAATTATTATAAAATTATTATAAGATTATTGTAAAATTATAATAAAATTATTATAAAATAATTATATAATAATTATAAAATAATTTTAAA
>CAJVPY010003363.1:0-14239 GCA_910591965.1 Dentiscutata erythropus | reverse complement strand
GTTAAAAGAGGTTTGGTCTACAGGGTTGATTTCAGTATTTAGGTTTATACGTCCTATTCGGCCTATTCTTCTTAGCTACTTGATCCACTTGTATTTTGGATTCCATATAATTTGTTTTTGCTTTTCTTCTGTAGTGTTCTGGATCTTCTTGTGTGAAATTGTTTTGTTTGCAACTTTGTTTATTAGTTCTGCTAATTTTTCCCATACTTCGTTTATTCAGTCTTCTTTTGACAGACTAGATATTTCAATTTTTTTTTTCGATTCTTTATTACAAAATTCCTCAGTATACTTCTCTAGGAGAGAAGTAAAATTTTCCCAATCCTCTTCAATCATTTTATTATATAGATATACTTTACGATGACCAAAATTTTTTTGTCTTTGCTAGGCAATTGAGTATAGGGCTTAGCAGTAGTTTTGACTATATCAGGTTGTGATCACTCCCTGTGATGAGATCCATCGGTTCCACATCACTATCTATCACGAGTTCTTTTAATTCTGTATCTAACTATATATGGTCTATTTTTGAGCAGAATTTGGAGTTGGCCCATGTTGCTTTGAAGATCTGTGGATTAATAAAGACATATGCTTCTTCAAAGCCTACTTTTTGTAGCCATCTTATAATCGGGAGTTTGCAATGTTTGTTCTCTTGTGTAACTTCTCCTATTCTAATGTTCTGGGTAGTACCTGCTCCAACATCTAATTCTGTATTGAAATCACCTCCTATTACTATTCTTGTGTTTAGTTTGCTTTTGGTGATATCTTCTATTAAGTACTGTTGTATTTTTTTTTTTGTACTTTTATCGCTTGGTGGGAAATAAACTACCCATACAACCAGTATTATTTTTTTAAATCCAAATACCGCTTTTAATGAATAAGCATCTTTTGCTATTATCTCAGTGAGATGCGTTTGCCACTCTTTTCTTATTAGTAGTCCTACCCCGGAGCCTTTTCTTTTTTCTATAATATCTTTGGTCCAGAAAGCTCTATAGTATTGCCAGTTAATCTCAGAGAACACCGCTTCTCTTGTACTTATATTTGTTTCAGTTATTCCTATTATATCTAAATTTTCCTCGACGCCATAGTTTATCAGCTCTTGCAATTTTGTTCTATTTCCCTTAAGACCATTAATATTATAAAAGCCTATTTTTACTTGTTTGAAACTTTCTTCTATTCTATTGTCTTGTTTTATATTTTCTGGTGCTAGCTCTAATTCTGGATTAGTTATAAGGGCATTGTTAGTTATCTTAAGTTGTATTTGCCCCAACAAGCTGTGTTGCTTGTCTGAATTTGTTAATACAACTGTGGCGGCCTTAGGAGAAGTTGGAGACTGGAGTCCTCTGTTTTTCTTTGATCTTTTGTAACCTACTCAAGATTTGTTCCAAAATGCTGCTTTGCGTTTCACTTTTGTCTGTGAGATCAACTCTTGGCTTAATATATTCTAAACTATGCGGTCTAGCCTTTTTGCAGCGATTTTCATCCTGGGGCATTCTAGTTTCGTATTCTTTTTGCTTTCCTCTTTTTTTGCTTATTTCTATCTTGTTCGAACCCGTAGCTATTATGTTTTCTAGGTTTCTAAGTGGTTTTCTGTTTTTGCTTCGAGGTCTGCGAATGCTATTAGTTCTACTGTTGTCTGTGTTAGCACTATGGATAGAATTAAGACTTCTAGTCTCATCTGGCTGTTTAGTAGACATGCCCTTGGGTAGGTTTTTTTCCTTATATGTTTCTGTTTCATTTCTTACTCTTTTTTCTTTGTTTTGGTTATTATCTTTGTTTTTATACTAAAACATACCATAAGTGGGATTTCTTCTGTTTGGGTCTTCTGTAGCTAGGTGCTATCTGAGTCTGGTATTGAAGTAGTATAAGATGCAGCTTTGGGCTAATAAGAGATCCTCCTCTAATTTGAAATATAAGTAGGGTCTTTCTTTTGATTTCCATTTCAGTTATAGAGGATATGAACTGCTTGAACTCTATACTTTTTAAGCTGTTGTAAAAGAAGACTGTCATATGCTGAATTAATTATATATTAATTTTATTTAGTTTATTATTGTTATAATATAAGATTCTATACTACAAAAATTACTTTTTATAGTATAGTATTTTAATATGTCAATACTACTAAAAGTTGCAACTTCACTACAATTGGCCATAATTAATTGCTTCAATATATCAGCCCAGCTCTAACTTATAGCAGGTTTACTATTTTAAAGGACTTGTATATACATATTAAATATAAATCATTTATTTGATTTATTTAATTAATTTGATTTGGTCAAATATTTGATTTGATCAAATAATTTATTTGGAATTCAAACTTTAATTTGAGTTTGCAGAGCACTACTGCTACTAGAAGTATTACTAAGTTCTGAAACTACTTTTGGTAGTAGTGTATATTTATTATATATTTTATTTAAAATTTCAATTGCTCAACTAATCCACTCTCTATCTCAACCACTTATTTCATAATATCTCTTTTTTATTTTTGGATCTAATAAGATTGCCACTATATAAATAGGACTATCACTTCTTGTATAATAAAACTTTAATTTCTTAAATGCTTCTTCAATAGCTTCATCTATTATTGATGACAAGTCATTTTCTTGTAGTTCTTCTAGATCATGCATAATTAAGTTAAATGTAGAAATGGCGAGAAGTATTGTTATATATGATTCACTGCATAATGTCTCAAATACATTATGAAAAGTTTTTAAAGGTACTAAAATTTCTTTTAATATTTTCAATTTTGATAGCAAGATACTAAATATGCTTAGATCATGAACTTCACTAACCATTTTATTTATTGCTAGAGTCATCATAATAGCTTATTCAATTATATTAAAAGTGGAGTTCCATCATATTTTTGAGTTAAGAACTGGACTTTTATATAGTATTTTGAGATATTTACATATTTCACTTAATGTTTGATGATGTTGGGGTAAATGTTGAAGTTTTGCAATAAGTCTATGAAGTTTTTTAATTGTTGGAACTTGAGAGGTATTAGAGATATTTATTTGGTTTAAAATATTAAAATCATCATTCTCTTGATCTGGTGCCTCAGAATGCAGATAAGATAAAAAATCTTGCAAAGCAAGATTAATAATAAGAGCCATATAGCAGATATAGCCTTGCTACTTAGTAAAAGAACTTCTAATATCTATAGAATATATTAAAATGCTTAAATAAATGTATTATTATTAGAAGTATTATCAACCATTATACCAAGCATTTTATAAATAATATCAAAATTATCACAAATGCTTATTAAAGTATTTGCTATATTTGTTCTCGAATATAATCCTTCAAACAATACCAGATCAAGTGCACAATATTGAATTTCCTAGTTATTGTCAAGCCAGTGAGCTGTAATCTCTAAAAAAGCTTGTATCTATTGCTAGTTCATAGGTCCATGGTAAGAGAAATCTTACTTGAGATATTTCTTAATATACCCTTTAATAAGCTTTTGATATTAAGTAATATGCTAATAAATCTCTTTTAATTGTTTGTACAGACAGAATTGTAATATCACCACTTAAATTTCTAATTATTTCAAATAATTTATAAAAGTATTCTGATTCTACAGTAGTAAATGAAAGGCTATCTTTTACAATCTACTTAACCAATGCTTCTCTAAGATTATACTTACAGTACTAGATTTAAAAAAAAATAACCAACTTTTTAGAATTGATAATGTCTGAAATGCTAATTTTATAAATATCTATAATGTGGCTATACAAGTTAAAAGTACCACTATTATTTACAGTAAGATACTTGTTTTCTGAGCATAGTTTATATTTATATTTCTTTTTACCTGATTCATCTTCAATATAGCCATACTGGAGCTGGAACGTGCATACTTGTAGTGGATGCTATTGGAAAATTGTCTAGATAACAAATCAGTGATTTATTATTTTAAAAGTGTAATGCTAATTTAATTATTTTTTTTTTTAAAAGAGATATCAGACTTGTTGACCAAATTTGTGTTTTAATTAAATTTATAAATTTTGATCTATTATTAATAACTCATGATATAGTAATTCAATCTTAATAATTTTGATACTATTTGAATCCTCTCACTGTAAGGATTTGAATAGTATTGAAATTACCAAGATTGAAATTACTATATCATGAGTTATCAAAATATACAAATTTAATTGAAACACGAATTTAGTTAACAAATCTAAAAATAGAGATACGATTTATTTATTATACTGCAAGTTTATGCTAAGAACTAAAGAAGGTACCCAAAAGGGAAAAAGATTATTAGTTAAGATATTTAAAGAAATTCAAACCCCATATTTAAATAAAAAAAAATTATACTTCTTTGCTAATACCCTATTTAAATTTATCTTTTTAATGCTTTATTTAAATTTACAAGAAATTTTTTATTTTTACTCTTTTATTCATTCTTTGATAATTTGCTATTAAATAATTTCTAGTACCTTCTTTAAATTTGAAAGTGATTCTATTCTTGATTAAATTGCTGTTTTGTTATTTAGATTGATTTCTAATCCTTCTTTAGCTCTAGAAGTAATTCAATTCTTTAGTAAGACTTGAGCAAACTAAAGAATCTGATGCTTTATTTATAATAAAATAGAATCTTAAAGCTTTTAATATATTTATATAAGAAAATAATAGTTGATAATCATATGCGAAAGTTTAAATTAGATTGAGATTATGCATTATTTGATTTGAAAAATATTTATTAAGTATTTAATTGTCAAATTTTTATTTGATTTTGGCAACACTACCTTAACTTAACAATATCTATAATATCAACTAAGCTACTTATTAAAATCTTTTATAATCTCAGAAAATACTACTATTTCTTGAAATTATCAAAAAGTTGGATCAATATTCAATGCAATACCAAACATTTTAACAAACCTCTAATTTTCAAAAGCAATGAAAAACTCAAATCACAATTAAATTATATAGACCCAGAGTTAAATAAAGTATTATCTATCTCAGACTAAATTATAGTTACTAAGATACTTCAAAAAGTTAAATTTCACTTCACTATTAACTCGATCTCTAAATATCTACTTAAGATCCCCAACCTTTCTAGCCCAGAATGGCAAATTTTTGACAACTATAATCTAACCAACCCATATTCTAAACCAACTATCCCCAATAAAGATTTAACCAAACCCATCCTAACTACTACTCATACTTTCATTCCACTTGTATAAGTTAACACAATAAAGAGACTAATGGTTTACTAACTACTACAACTGCACTTCAATTATAACAAATACTACCTATCTCAACATTATTTCTAAACATTCTTAACCACAATATAAAAGGCTTAAACCAAGCACTAAAATTCTAAATACTACTAGAACACTATCATACTAATGATATCAATATTGCATTCTTAACTGAAACAAAACTAGCAGCAACTAATAACTTATTTATAGCTCTATCAAACTCTCTTTACAAAATTTATATAGCAAACTATAACCAAGACAATGCCAATCTTGTAGAGACGTAGTAATCACCCTCAAACCCATACTCCAACTATATATATACAATATTTGCACCATACCTGGAATTGCCTTGCTAATTGATTTATTCTTTCTTTCTAACAAAATATGTATTATTTTAGTATACTTACCAACATCTGTCACCTCATTTTTAAGAACTAACCAAAGCCAAATAATAGCATGGATTAATAATGCATATTCTTGTAATATAAATCTTATTATAGCTGAAGACTTTAATAGTAATACCAACTGATTGAATTATCACACCCACAACCTCCTCCTTCATCATCTAAACATCTCTAGTTTTATGAGCCTAATTCACCTACACCACATCACCAAGCCAATATGGACATGCAATCATTTATCTAGCCAAATAGATGACATTTATATCAACTCTAAAATTGTACTTACTTTTGATTGCCTGCTTTAGTTAACATTACCGATAGTAATTACCAATTGATAACCACAACTTGGAGAATTCTGCCTTTACAGAAGTCAATTCGCAATAAGAAACAATATTGAAAAATATATATTATATAGCACAAATCATGGTACCTTGGATATAATACAATTTATAGTCAAAATTGTATAATACCCAGGATACTATATTAAGCAATTTTTCATATTAAAAGTTTTTTTATATAGAATATACCCTGAGTATTTTATATTTCACCATGAAATTTTTTAATAGGGGGTATTTTGCACGAGGGGGTACCATGGTCCGCGCTGTATGGTAATTATTACTGTATAACTAAGTTGAATTAAGATGAATTTGCAAGCTTCATAATCACACACCTTGAAGCAGCCACTTATCACCAGTGTTTAAAATTCAGTGTTCTCATAGTTCTCAAAGAACATACAATTTTTTTTAAGAACATTGATATTTAAAATAAGGTTCTCTTATTTGAGAACATTTTAATACTTTAAAATGTTTTCAAAAAATATTAATATAATTCAATTTAATAAATTAGTACTTTAAAAAGATCATTTAGGTTGAATTTAGAGTCTAATCTAAGCCTAACACAAGCTATAGATTTGAGCTATAAACTGCATAGTTCTGTTATTTAAAAATTATTTTTTAAAATTAAGTAATGCTATATAATAATTATATAATTTATAATAATTTGACTTAAACTAATATAAAGAGTCTTAGAGTTGGGATTATCCAAATTAATTCAATTCTTTAGAAAAATATTAAAAATTTTTTGAGAACATCAATAATTTAAATTAAGCTCTTCTAAGAATATAATTATAAATTTAAATTTTAAACACTGCTTATCACCAAAAACCAATTCCTAATGAAAATGATTTAAATAGGTTCTTTAATTATCTACATAACATGATCAAACAGATAGCTAACAAATTTATCTCTCATATATTCACTAGTCTCTGAATCTTTTATGCTCATATTTTTAAAGCCAGTTTTCTATACCAAGCCCTCAAACATACCAATCATATTTAAAAATACTAAACAGTCTTACTTCACTAAGCCCAATACATATCACAATGTTAATTAATAACTAGCTTGACAAAATTAATACACTCATGCAAGCAACAAATCTATACCTAAAATCTTCTAACTTTAACTCAAATGAATTTAAAAACACAAAAACCTACTTCAAACAACTTTGCATGACCTTGTACATAGCCAGAAATATAGAAAACAATAGAGAAAAAAGTGACTAAATAAAAAACTTCATCAATAAGCACTATATAAACTTTCAAGATAACATGATTAAAATAATTGACAGTATACTCCACAGAAAACACATATCTATCACATTTTGCAATATTATAACTCCATCTACAGTCTTTACAAACCTGCAAAATATAAATCATACTATGATCTAATATTTCCAAAACTAGACTAAACACAACCTCTATAACCCCACACTCTAGAGAAACTGGGAACAATTTTTAAACTCCTTCCCCAAGCTATGCTTTCAATATATACACCCTTGCTCGTAATAATTGAGGCACTAGAAATTAATCAAACTATTACTGTCTTACTATCGAACATTTCCAACAAAATGCTAAAAAAACTACTTTGTTCAGCAATATCTATACTACAAAAGATTTTTAATACATGTATTACCCTGCAAACTATTTCTAATGCATAGTACAAAGGCTTGATATAGCCTATACCAAAAAAGAGATATCAATCTGGCAACCTTTTTCAAACCCACTTAATAACATTAATTAAACATATTCAAAAAATTTTTACCAAAATTATAACTACGCATCTTAGCAATATCTTACTTAATACTAATCTGCTCAATCTTGTGAATAATGTTGCTCTCTTACTAACTTCAACTCTCCAACCTATTCAACATATCATTCATATCTGAGAAGACACATTTTTAAACAAATGAGAGCTTTGGATATTGTCGCAAGACATGTCCAAGGCTTATGATACTATACACTTACTTCTCTTAACTAAAGCACTACTCAGAATAGGAGTTCTATCACAATCCGCTAACCTTATTAACAACATACATATTGGCGGATTTGTGGAATTGGTCCTGAATTGATCCTTAATTGATCCTCAAAGTTATCCGCAAAGTGAACCCCAAAGTTTGTATATAGCAAACAAGCATATATAGAAAGATAATTAAGGGTAAATAGATACAATTACAATGTCATTATATCTATTTACCCCTTAAATTATCTTTATATGTACGTATATTTATTTGCTACAAAATGGCAGATAACTTTGAGGATACAATTTAGGATCAATTTAAGACCAATTCTGCAAATCCGCCGATATTTACATTCCACCAAAACTATATAATCACTTCTATTAGCAAAACTAATTTCTATAATATTGAAGATGGTATTGACCAAGGTAAAACAATTTTGCTGATACTCTGGTGTATCTATTATGATCTTCTCATTAGCTGCATCTCACAGTTCATCCTAGGCTACACTATTTTAACTACTATACCCAATTCTGACCAACCTTAAACATCCACAATTAACATTATTGCTTACATGGACAATATCACTTGGATTGCATCTAATCGCATATCCTTGATACAAATACTTACTATTGTATCATTCTTTTATAACATAGCAAAAATCATAATTAATCTTCTCAAATCAATTCTTTTTCATAACAACCTCTAGACATCTTGCTCATCATTTTTCAAGACCAACCAATATATAACTTATTTTCTATGCAAACTTTAAGATTTATTAGTACCTTTATAGATTATACTACCAATAACTGTTTTTTTATCTAAAAAATTAAGCAAGAATTTTGCATAAAACTAAACAAACTTTATTATGCAAAAATTACTAAAAAACAGACTATATATATTATTAACACCATTCTACTCTCCTGACTCTAGTATCAACTTACCAATACATACCTATTCTCCACAGACCTGCAATATCTCATTTGTCACTATACAACAGCAGTATAACCCTATTCAAGAGGGTCCTAAACTCTTTTTTCTTTTACTTACACACTTATGCTCTAATTAATGCTAACCAACTCCAACAATTATATTATACCTCAATCCTCAAGAATATATTAAACTCTTTAATTTCTCTTGCTTCTTTTTGACTATGCCTACAATAATTACAAAATGATACATATTTAAATACATCAATTTTACAGGAATTACCCCAATTTACTTACACCAAAGCAAAAAATTTCACAGCTCACTTCATACTCAATATTTATCAACTTCAACTACAATTCATATGCCAACTTAACCCCTATCCAATATCACTTTCTATATCAGAAACCTCAATTAATATTATTCTCTCTAATATAAAACACAACATATGAATTAAGTATTAACTTAACAAATATAATATTCATACAATCAAACAATTCACCAATTATAGCAATACTAAAATACTAGATTGGAAAAGCTTCCACTACAATATCTAAAAAATACTATAAAAACATACACCTAAATGGTTCACTACTATAAAAAACACAATTAGTGAAGTTGTATCTCCTGTCTTTATACTTATCCACCCCAATACATTTATATGAACCCAATCAACTAATCTAACAAAATAGGTTATCATATCACACTATACTTTTAGGAAAATAACCTCATTCTATCACAACTTATTTACAATACTGAGTTTTAGATATCTCAAACAAACTCTCTTCTTGCAACTATTGCTCTATCCATAATTATACAACTAACAATAACCATTGTTTCTTTTGGGCACCAAAGCTGACCACCTACTAAATCCAAATATCATCCAAGCATTTATAGCATGGAAACTTCACATATTTATCAAACTTACTACCCAAACCTGAAAAGACTACTTTACTCTTTTGCTATATACTATGTAATCACATCTACTCTTACAACATAGCCCAAATCTATTTCAACCAAGCTGAATATATTTGGAACACCTACTTAGCTTTCCCAGCCCCAAAAAATATCCATATACAAATCACAATTAAACTTATAAAAAGCACTCCAACTAGGCTCATTGCACCAATTATCTTTACCAATTACAATACCAAAATCATTATACAAAACAATAACTAGTCTAGCCCGACTAAAATAGCCATTACCATATTGTATATACTAATTACTATCATCTTCAACAACACATATATTCAACTTAATACCAACTCAAAAGCTATAATAAAACTCATATTGACAATCATTAACAAGTTACTAACAGCATCTTTCTATATACATAAAAATGACAATATTGGTTATACAATAGCTTTGAGAGCTGCAATTCTTGCAAAAAACCTTTTGATTAATACAAACTATACCCAACAGCTTGGTATAATACAACCCCAGGATTCAATTCAACAAATAGAGATTGACACATCACCACTTATTAATAATACTTACCTCTTAAAATTCAAAAACAGTCTAATATCTGATAATATAAAAATTACTATCAAACACCTTTATATAGCAATCAATATTGATACTTAGTATATGCAAAACCATATCCAACATTGGCTTCAATTTATTCCTGATCCAAAATAGCAACTAATCTTTCAATACCTGAAGTTTAATAACAAACTATATTAACACCAGTGTTGGTTTGACCAGACCAATTTAACCATTGAACCAGACCAATTTGACCAATTTGACTGGTCTGGTCAAAGGATCTGTACTAGTCAAATTGGTCAAATAGTATATTTTAATATAATTTATTATATAATATATATATTATATTTATATAATTAATTTGACCAATTTGACTAGTTTGATCATTTGACCAATTTGACCAGTTCAACCATTTGACCAATTTGACCAGACCAATTTGACCAGTAAATTTTTGGTCGACCACTAATTTGCCCAACACTAGTTAACACTATACCAACTATAAATATCACAACTAAAAAACTTCAAATTCAAAATTCTAATAAATAAACTCTCTAATCCAAATACCCACATATCACTTTACTGTAAATATTGCAATAATGAGATCAAAACAGATACACATTGGCTAACCTGTAACACTAATAGTATCCTTCTCAATACACTTATTAACAATATACTAACACAATTCTTCTTTAAGCACAGTTTATATCTTATCTATACTGATAATTTTATTCAAAATTTTATCCAAACTCACATTTATAATTAGACTCCTATTGGCATTATCACAAAAAATACAGTTGTACCTACTTACAACAAAAAAACTGCTATAAGTCTAGCTTCTAAATTACACTACAATATACTAAAGAAAATATATAAAAAAATCTAGATCTCAAGCAGAATAACAGCAGTGAATAATAATTTAGTACAACTGTCAAGAAACAATCCAATAATGTTACTATCACACCTAGCATCCCTAGACTGTTCGACAAGAAGCAAACTATACTCATAGATAAATAAATATATTATATTTAATACTTCTCCTCATAATATCTTTTATTTTATAGTCTAGAAGTCTTTGACTTGCCTAGCTAATATTAAGGTCTAGAGTAAAGTAGCTCCATCTCCACTTTTCCAAAAAATTTTTATATAAATTTATATTGTAACTCCTACATAATAAATAATAAAGAAACTAAAAAAAAAACTTTTAAAAAAAAAAAAAACCTCATTTAAAAAAAAAACCTCACTTAAAAAAAAAAAAAAAAAAAAATCTGAATACAAATTTAGTTTAGATCTTTAAATTGACTTGTTTAAAAAAGTACTAAACTCGGATAGATTATAGCTATACTATAATTCTTAAAACACTAGTAAAATTTGAAACTCAACTTATAAAAAATATGCTAACATCTAAGTGTTTTGCAATTTCTGTTTTTTTTTTTTTAACAATCCTGCCTTTTTTTATTTGATTGAACTGCTGTATAATGCTGTGATATATCAAAATAGTCTAACATTCATGACTAATAAAGACTAACCAAGCCTAAGCCCAATGCAACTAGCTATAACAACTATTAGTCTTTTCCAAAATTTAAAACTTTTTTCGAATTTTGTAATAACAAGGTTATTCCCAAGAGTTATTGACATATTGTTATATATCATATCAGAATTCTTTCTTTTTCTTCTAATTCTTCCTTTTTCTCAAGAGGTATGAGATAAAAAAGAGAAAATTAAAAAAGTAAACAGAGTGAAAATAACTAACAAAACCCAAAATAAATGTCAAAAAGAATAAAAAAGAAACATATATTTCGAAAAAGAAAACCCAAAAGAGAAGAAAAATCTTAACAAAATGATATAGCCATATAAATTTAGCTTTATTTTAAATTTAGTTCATATTATATATAAATATCTTTGGGGTAGAGTTAGCTCTACAAGAATTATTATAAAAAGTTTTTCAAATAGTCAACATCAGTTCTTGTTCTACACAACACAATTTGATTCTTTTATTGCCCATTCTAATTTGTATCTCAAGCCAGGTGCTGCTGCCATTCAAAGACCCATAATTAGAGTTACCAAGCCACTGAATCTATAATTTCTCATGACTTCTGTTCCCAATTTGAAATTAATAAACAATGCAGATTTTTTGAAGAGGGTATGCTGAGTTTTTCACTTTTTGTTTAGCAAAAATTCTCTAAAAAAATCCAAACAAACAAGAATATAGTGAGAGGGTTTTCAGTTGTGGATTTTTCAAAATTTCTAAAAGAGAGTATTGAAAAACTTGTTTTGTTGTTTCTCACTGTTTTGTTATAGGTAACTTTGTCAACAGTAATACTTTATTACTCCACCAAAATTTTATATACAAAGGCACCACCTTTTGCTAATTATCTTGTATAATGATACTTTCGGCTTATATGTTAAATATATAGAGGAGTACCCAAAAGAAACAATATATTAATTTTTACAAAAACCATACTTTATATTATCTTACTGCATCTTGAGTGTAGACAATGCTCCAATAAAACTATTTTTCTTTGATAGAAAAATTGGTCCAAGTAATTATTGAGAAGAGTTAATTATATTGTTTATAGTTTTGCAATTTCTGAAATGACATGTTTTAATTATTTACTAGCAAAGATACTTTAAAAGTCTGTTGAGATATTTGTATTAATATAATATTTATATTATTTATTCAATATTATAGTATATATATTAACTTATAGAATTTATTATGCCAAAATTTATATAGTGATTTATATTATACATATTGTTTATTTGTTTATATTTTTTTAGCCAATTAAAACAAATGTCCACTATGCTAGTTAGAGTTAGAATTATGTAAAATTGCAAAGTTATTTTTTTATCAGAAAATTTTTTAAACTAATAAATATTGATTGCTATTTAAAGCTATTAATTGATTAGTAACACTCCATTAATAGGAATTAATATAAATAAAAATTGATAGTTATTATACTTGTTAATAGAAATCAATATAATAAAAATTAATAGTTATAATGTTTATTGATAGAAATTGATATATAAAAATTGATAGTTATCAAGCCTATTGATAGAAATTAATATAGTAAAAATCAATAGTTATAATTAGAGCACTAATATTTATTACTTAATATCTATTTACTATAGAGATTTATCTTTACCCCAGATAAGATATTTAGCTAAATTTGATTGGCTATAATTGTTTTATATTTTGTTTAACTCCACCTCTAAAATATTACCTAATAAATATTAGCACTCTTATTGATAGAAATCAAAATAGTAAAAATTGATAATTATTGATAGTTATCAATAGTTATCGATAGTTATTGATAGTTATTGATAAATAATTTATTAATAGTAATTGATTATTAGTAAACTATTAATCATTAACATTATCAATTAAAATCAATAAAAATATTTAACAATAGCAAATACTACTGTCGATTGTTATTGATTAAATTTAACCAATAATAATCAATTAGTTGTTAGCAATCATTATTTATTAGTATAAAAAATTTTTTAATATTATTAATTATATAACAGAGTTACTCTATAAAATTTTAAGATATAGTAGGGGTGCAATATATTGCAAGTGCAATAAAAAATAAAACTCATTAAATATATAAAAAAGTCTTTCAAAAATAGAAGAAAGATTGATTTTTATAAAACTACCTATAAGTTTATCTACTACAGGTTTTAACACTTTAGTATAAAAAATAAACTTTTGAAAAAAGTTAAATTTATTTTTTTTTTGTTATAAAGAGGTTTTTTAAAAAGATAAATTTTATAGTAATAGTGATTATAAATAATTTGTAACTATAATAAGGTTTTTTTACTATATTTAAGTCTGTTATCCCTTAAATTGTAATACAGGCAAATTTGCCTGCGAAGATTTTTTTAATATTTAAATTTTTTAATAAAATTTTGAATATTAATTTTAGCTATATACTT
>CAJVPY010003362.1:0-14242 GCA_910591965.1 Dentiscutata erythropus | reverse complement strand
TAAAATTTTATTAAAAAATTTTAAAATTTAAAAAAGTTTGCAGGCAAATTTGGCTGCAAAACAATTTAAGGGATAGATTTTTATCTCCCTAAATACAATACTTCTATAAATACAAGATTTTTTAAAATTTCTATATAGTCTGCACGAATTGCATTTAAAGAGAGTTGACTGTATTGTCCAAATAAACTTTTTTTAATTAATAAATAGGATTTATCTATCTACAGTCATCTCTCTCTATAATCACACATTTTGTATACTTAATAACTTGTTTAAAAAAATGTGCTTATAAAGAGGTTGTACTTATATAAAGATAGTTTTTTATATGTTTACTAGTAATTTGTTTTTAAGTATAAAATGTGATAAAGAGAGGTTTTTATATAATATAATTATAGAGAGGGTGACTATAGAGGAGGATGACTATATATTTAGTATATTATATTAAATTATAATATACTTTAAGCTTTATTATTTGCTAATTTTAATTATTAATTATAGATTTAATAGTTGTTATAAGTTTATTATTAAGTTGATATTTTAAAACTTTTATTTAAATTTTTTATAATTTTTTGAATTTTTTAAAGGTAGGGTATAACTATTTTCAAATTTATATAAAATAGATTGTAGATCAACTTTGTATAACCAATATCATATAGTATTATATGATTTACATGTAAACAACACATGATTTGACCAATTATAATTAGCAATTCTTTGTATAACTAGGGGAAAACATATAGCGTCTAGGGAAATTTTTAGTAATAAGTAAAGTTAATTTTTTTAAAAACAATATATATTGTACAACTTTACTATTATAAACAAACTATTTTAAACTACATACTGTATAAATTTAATACAAATTGGTTAAGGTATTAAAAGTTTTATTAGAAGCGCTTTTTTGTTTACTATGTAAAAATTTAATATACCACGTAGATTATATGAAAATTGATCTACATATACTCTATCCTTAAATTTTTTTCAAAAATTTAATTAGTAAATTTCATATATTAAAAATTATAAAATTTTAGTATACTATATATACAAGTTGTAATTTTATTAATTAAATTTAATAATTTTTTTTTATTTAAAACAAAATTACTATTTTTATAATTTTTATTAAAATTCAATAATAATTATTATATAAAATATTTTTAAAAATAGCAATAATCTACAATATTACTGTATAAATCTTATAATATAAAGTTTTTTTTTTTTTTTTGTTGTTAAGGTGAGGCCTTGCTCGTATCTTTATTAGGTAATTTATACAAGTGATTATATAACACTATATAACTACTTAATTTGTATATACACAAAAGAATATAAATTACATTCAAGAATAAAAGCTCAGACTAAAAGCTAAACTAAAACTCCACCAAAGTAGAGCTTACTGCTAAACTAATTATCTGCAACCTAAACCTACTAGAGTAGTCAAGACTCACCTAGGTTTCTTATAATATAAAGTTATAATTTTTATAATATAAATAATAATATTTTTTAAAAAGTTTGAAGTTTTTAATGTTTTAATATTGTAAAACTTTAAATTTATAAATTTTATTAATAATTTTATAATTAATGTTAGCATAAAAGGTATACTATAGTTAGTACAGTATATCAAAATTACCCAAAAATAATAATTTAAAAAAAAAATTTAAAAAAAATTATTATTATTAAAAAAAATGTTTTTTTAAAAACTATATTAGAATATTAACTAAGAACTCTTTCCGACAATTACTTGAACCAAAATTTCTTACAGAAGAAAAACACAAATTTTTGCTAGAAAGTTGTGGTTTACATAGTGGTTTGTCTAGAGGTCAACTGCTTTTCTAAGAAACTTCTCTATAAGTGACATTTGGCATGCAAGCCAAGAGCGTTATTATACTAGATAACTAGCAGAAGGTACCCTTGTATAAAAAATCTTGGTGGAGAAGAGGACTTTGCAGACTAACCTTCCTTCTCCGTTGATAAAGCTATTAGGCTGTACTTCTTTGAAAACACTAGAAAACAACAAAATAATATGTTATTTCTTTAAGCTGCACTTTTTTTACTTGGGCAAGTAGCTTTTTATTACTCTCTTGTCAGTCTTTCAAAAATTTTCAAAAAAATGTAAGGATTTGGCTTACCCTATCCAAAAGATCGGCATTGTTTATATCAACCTAATTCGGATGGACTTAGTGGAATGCAATCACGTGTTTGTTGTGTTGACTAATATAGTACTATAGTACGAAAAGAGATAGCACTCCTGTTTAAGAGATTCTTGAGTCAAGTTGGTGTATAGAACGAGTTAATTCGATAGAGTCGAAGGCTTTATAATTGAGATATACTTTTAGTTGCAATTAGTATATAATTTTTATCCTTATGCCTAGCATGGGCTATAATAGTGTGTCATGACTATTTTATCTTTTTTTCACTTTTTTTATCTTTGTTCATTTATATTAGATTATTTTAGAATATGTTGAAAAGTTTTTTTTCCCCACCATGAAATGTTTTTTTTTCTAAAATGTTTATGTCTTTCATAAATATCGCTTTATATTTTTACTTTTATGTACGAATAAGGGTTTTAGAGGGCATCTATATATAACGCTATGTACCCCTACATAGTAGCTCTTGACCCTCAGACTATATAAAATTTTTAAAAATCTGTATATTTATACAGTATATAAAATTTTACAAAAACTTAAATATATTTCGATCTAGTAATCCAATCAGGATGATTTTAGTACCATTCGATTCGTCTCAGTGAGACGAATCCAATGGTACCAAAATCATTTCATTTGAACCACTAGATACTATTTTATTAATGAATATTATTGATTTTATAGTAATTTTATAAGAAAACATACAGTCAACTTTCCATAAGTGCACTGTATACAAATCACAAAAAATCTTGCATTTAGAGAGGTATTGCATTTAGGGGGGTAAAAATCTATAAGTGTATATATAGTAGAGCCACAGCAAGACTATGTATTTAGAGAAGTCTTGCATTGCATTTAGGGAGGTTTAACTATAATAACCAATAGTATTTCGCTAATAAAACATGATCCAGTAATTCAAATCAAATAATTTTGGCACCATTCGACTCCTCTTCTCGAGACGATTCGAATGGTATCAAAATCATTCAATTTGGACTACTGTATCAAAATTTAAACAAATTTTTATAAAAAAATTGCATTATATTTTAAGGAACCCCCCTAAATATTGGAAAATTGTTATATTTTGGGGGAACCCTCCCCTCCTCAAGCATAACATTATTTATAGATGCCCCCTTATTTGTGTTATCAGGCTTAGGTAAAAGAAGTCTGAAAGAAGAAGAGGTAGTTATAATAGCTAGTAAGGTTTACTATTGAGAGCTAAGTCATATCCAATTGCAAGAGGGATCTAGAAGAAGAGAAATCTTGCTATAGCAGGTCAAACATAGGTACCAAGTTGGTAACCGAGTTGGTTGTAACTTGTAATTTAGGTAGTGCTAGATGAAATGTTATGTAAGGTACTTGTTGTTTAGAGATAGTTCTCATATGCTATCTGCCGACTTGTTTAGAGTTTATCACTCACTGGTTATAAATTCTATCCATAAGTCCTAGTTGCAAAATTTTATATATTCTAGATGAGTTGTACAAAATCTAATAAAGTTATGGCATGACTACCGAATATTAAAAAAAAAAAAAAATTATACTGAGTTTTAGCAATCAAATCCACACTATTAACCTTTATACCAACTATATACTCATTAGGAATTGAATAGCCACTTCATTGAGTTCGCTTTACTTGTTTTGGATAAAAACCAAGGTGTAAAATTTTATAAAGGTATTGTTTTTTTTGTTTTTCAATCAGCTATATTACATATATATTTAAATATTCATTAATAATTCTCAGACCATTGGTTTGTATATTGTTTTGCTAACAAACTTCCTGAAGAGGATAGTGAATAGAACAGGAACTTTGAGTTTCTTGTAAACGTAATTCAGCCATTTTTTTTTCTTTTTTGTTTATTTAGAAAAGGCATTTTTTCAAATAAAAAAATTCAAGAATTGGTTTTCCAAAGTACAAAGTCTAAACAAAACTAAAAAATAAAATTTTATAAATGTAAAGTATTAGAATATTATATACAAATACAGCCGTAAACAACAGAACAAAATTATTGAGCACACATAGGTGTTGGCTTAACATCTACCTATGACCTACTCCAGAAAAAACTCATTACCTACTTATTACCAACTCATTACCAACCCACTTTTCAAGCTTTTGACAGGTTAGAAGAAATGATTGTTTTTCTAGAAAGAACGATTGTTGTGATATTTCTAAATACATTAAAATCTAATTATTACATAATAGATCTGATTGGTAAATCTTGATGTACAAATCTGGATTATCCTCCTCAAATATTACACAAATGAGTCTGATCAGCCCATATATTATACATGTTTGTAGATAGTCCAGTGTTTGTCACTCCGGGTCACAGTAATTGGCTGACTTACGTAAATCAATACACTAATTAAATTAAAAATTCCATATTTGAGTGATAGTATCTCGACACCCACCAAGCCAAATTCAATGAACTTTTTTTTATTTAAATTCTACAAATCTGTAGAATTCAAATAAAAAAATATGCATTGAATTTGGCTTGGTGGGTATTGAGATACCATCACTCAAAATTTTAAAAAATTCAACCTATTTATTAAAAAGAAAAGCTGCGCCAAAATTTTCTTAAACTTTGAGCGAAGATATATTGACACCCACCAAGCCAAATCTAACAAACTTTTTTTTATTTAAATTATACAAATCTGTAGAATTTGAATAAAAAAATATTCATAGAATTTGGCTTGGTAGGTGTTGAGATATCTTTACTCAAAGTTTAAAAAAAAGTTTGGTACAGCTTTTCTTTTTAATAGACATTTTGAATTTTTTAAACTTTGAGTGAAGATATCTTGACACCCATCAAGCAAAGTTTGATGACCATATTTTTATTCGAATTCTACAAATTTGTAAAATTCAAATAAAAAAACTTTCATTGTTTTAAACTTTGAGCAAAAATATCTCAATATCCATCAAGCCAAATTTAATAAACTTTTTTTATTTGAATTTTACATATTTGTAGAATTCAAATAAAATATGTTTATTGGATTTAGCTTGGTGGGTGTCAAAATATCTTTGTTTAAAGTTTAAGAAAAAGATTGGTGCAGCTCTTCTTTTTTGACTGACATTTTGAAGTTTTTAAACTTTGAGCAAAGATATCTTAATATCTACCAAGCCAAATTCAATGAAAGTATTTTTATTTGAATTTTACAGATTTGTATAATTCAAATAAAAATATGTTAATTGAATTTAGTTTGGTGGGTGTTGATATATCTTCACTCAAAGTTTAAGAAAAAGTTTGGTACAGCTCTTCTTTTTGATAGACGTTTTGAATTTTTTAAACTTTGAGTGAAGATATTTCGACACTCACCAAGCCAAATTTGATGAACATATTTTTATTCGAATTCTACAAATTTGTAGAATTTAAATAAAAAAACTTTCATTGAATTTGGCTTGGTGGGTGTTAAGATATCTTTGCTCAAAGTTTAAAAACTTCAAAGTGTCTATTAAAAAGAAGAGCTGCACCAATCTTTTTCTTAAACTTTGAGCGAAGATATCTTAACACCCACCAAGCTGAATTCAATAAAAGTATTTTTATTTGAATTCTACAGATTTGTAGAATTCAAATAAAAATATGTTAATTGAATTTAGCTTGGTGGATGTTGAGATATCTTCACTCAAAGTTTAAGAAAAAGTTTGGCGCAGCTTTTCTTTTTGATAGATAGTTTGAATTTTTTAAACTTTGAGTGAAAATATCTTGACACCCACCAAGCCAAATTTGATAAACATATTTTTATTTGAATTCTACAAATCCGTAGAATTCAAATAAAAATACTTTCATTGAATTTAGCTTGGTGGGTATCAAGATATCTTCGCTCAAAGCTGAAGAAAAAGTTTGGCACAGCTCTTCTTTTTGATAGGCATTTTGAAGTTTTTAAACTTTGAGTGAAGATATATTGACACCCACCAAGCCAAATTTAATAAAAGTATTTTTATTTGAATTCTGCAGATTTGTAGAATTCAAATAAAAATATGTTTATTGAATTTAGCTTAGTGGGTTACAAAATAGCTTCACTCAAAGTTTAAGAAAAAGTTTGGCACAGCTCTTCTTTTTAATAGACAGTTTGAATTTTTTAAACTTTGAGCAAAGATATCTCAACATCCACTAAGCCAAATTTAATAAATATATTTTTATTCGAATTTTACAAATCTGTAAAATTCAAATAAAAATACTTTATTAAATTCAGCTTGGTGGGGTTGAGATATCTTTGCTCAAAGTTTAAGAAAAAGTTTGGTGCAGCTCTTCTTTTTGATAGACATTTTGAATTTTTTAAACTTTGAGTGAAGATATCTCAACACCCACCAAGCCAAATTTGATAAATATATTTTTATTCAAATTCTACAAATCTGTAAAATTCAAATAAAAATAGTTTATTAAATTTAGCTTGGTGGGTGTTGAGATATTTTCACTCAAAGTTTAAGAAAAATATTGGTGTAGCTTTTCTTTTTGATAGATGTTTTGAAGTTTTTAAACTTTAAGCAAAGATATTTTGACACCCACCAAGCCAAATTCAATAAGAGTATTTTTATTTGAATTTTACAGATTTGTAAAATTCAAATAAAAAATATGTTAATTGAATTTAGCTTGGTGGGTATTAAGATATCTTCACTTAAAGCTTAAGAAAAAGTTTGGTGCAGCTCTTCTTTTTGATAGACATTTTGAATTTTTTAAACTTTGAATAAAGATATCTTAACACCTACCAAGCCAAATTTGATGAAAATATTTTTATTCGAATTCTACAAATCTGTAGAATTCAAATAAAAATACTTTCATTGAATTTGGCTTGGTGGGTATCAAGATATCTTTGCTCTAAGTTTAAGAAAAAGTTTGGCGCAGCTCTTTTTGATAGATGTTTTGAAGTTTTAAAACTTTGAGCAAAGATAAATTTACATACTTAATAAAACCTTAAAGAATATACTATCTTACGTGTATTTTACCAGATTTTGTTTATTTAATTATTTAACTAATTGATTGATTAAATAAAAAATCAATTAATTAATTAGTGATTTATCAACTAGTCAATTAAAAATTTTTATCAATTTGAATCACCTTTATACAATATTATTTATAAAGAGTAAAACAAAGATTACATAAACTTTGTATCTTTATTATATAGTAAATTCAGATTACTATATACATATAAATGATTTTTAATTCATGCTAAAAATTGGATCTAAAAAACTCTCTAGTCTAACAATAAAAGTCTCTGCTTCTTTAGCACTACCTTTTTCTTTGATATTTTAATATTTTCCATACAATTTTTTAGTTAGCTCATTAATAGCATGTTATTTATTTTCAGCTCTCTTTTTCTCTTCACTATATCCTGATAATTCCATAGTTACTAACTCACAACATTCATATACTTCAAACCCACTTTTCTCAAACATTTTTTGATATGATTTCAAGCTTCAGTAGTTAATAATCAGTTAGTACCATAGGTATGCTCATAGAATATATATTTGCATGGCAATATATATTGAGTTTGAAATAAACAGCAACAATCTAGCAAACTAAGCCATGGAAAACCTTTACCCTTTGCCAACCTATCTAAAACTGTACAAGCTTCTTTTACAAGTATTAATTGTATAGAATAAGAGAACTTATGAATCTCATTGATAATTTCATCATTAATACTATAGACTGATACTTTTTTTGTACGGAAATCAAAAGGAGCACTCTTGGCTACAATATTTTTTTTTACCAAGCACAATTACTTTATAAATTGCACTGATTAGTCTGTGTAAACGAGATATCATCATTTTTAATTCGCTATGGAAAGACTCTAGTGTATTGGTAAATATAATTTAAAGTAAAAGCAGAAAATGTTGCCACACCCAAAGGGCCTATTGGTATGCATTTTTTGCATAATTTCATCGAATATATTTACTAATAGCATTAACTAGGCAAGTACTAATAGCCTTTTCGACAACTTTTTCACACCCTACTTTTGGTTTCTTATTCATAGCTTCGATTATAATTTTTTGTATCTTATCTTTGTAGATTTTTGATATCCATATGTATAACAAATGAATAATATATAACAAAATTTCACACCTTTGTTCACCAATACTAATACCAAGAAAAGCTTGCTTTATATTGCTAGCTTTTGTGCTGCTTTGGTCAATTATAATATAGTGGGGAGACCAGCGATGATATTTATCTTGAATTAATTGTAGTGCTTTCATGATAGTTGCACTATCTTTAGCATATACAAAAAAATGAAACCTACTTTTCCAACATTTGTGATTATCATAAATATATAATATAAAAAGATTCCAGTCATGCTTATTTGTCTTGTGCGTTGAGTCTATCAACGTAAGCTAGCTATGTCGTTCAAGTTTTTCTATTTGTCTAGGGTAGAGTTGCAGGTAAAACTAATCTTCATTGGTGCACTGATAGTACACTAGGTAAAACTGGTGCACTGATAATAAAACTAGAGTTATAGATGAAGCTAATCTTCAATGGTGCACTGATAGTGCACCAGATAAAACTGGTAAAATTAATTAGTTTCACCTGCAACTCTAGTTTAGAGTACACAAACACAATACCTTCGGTGCATTTTACTTGCTCATCTGCAGATTTTTGAACAATATGATAATGTTCAACATAGTATTTCTGACTTTTTAAGTATGTTAAAGTCTCTTTATACCTATTTTAAGCTTTTCATTATCCACTAAATGGGCATTTATTATTCCTTGAATTCCATATTTTATGTTTGCTACCTCTTTTTGCTTTAAATATTTGACTCTATTGTCTAGACTTAACTCATTTTTTGTATATTCTTTGACTGCACTAGTAATTGCAGCAGGAGTATAATTTTTAACAGCTTTATTTGTAACCAAAGTCTGGATAGTGTTTGAATATTTAAGCATATTACTTTCATCAAGTGTATATGTATGGTAAATTTTTAAACTATTCAACTTAAACTATTCTAGAAGAAAAAGACCATATTACTTTAATTTTTGCTTTGCAAAATCTAGCTAGTCAAATATAAGTTTTTTTTTATTTATTATTTGAAACAGCCTCTTGCTAAATACTTAATTCTCAATATTTTATAAACCGACAAATATAAATTTTCTATAAATTACCATTCTGAAGTTTATTTAAGCTAAATTGTATCTATATGTTTGTGACCAGAGACCACAGACTATTATTGAATTCTTCGTCTAGTACTTCAAAGGAATCTTGTATATTAAAAAAAAAGAAATGTATTTTAGTAATACAAGAGTTTAAATTGTTTGTTGAATGAATGTTCTTTTTGTTTATAACTTTAGTTCCAAAAAAAACCCCCAAATTTTTTCAAAAAAAAAAAAAATAACTTTTTTCAAAAAAAAAAAAAAAAACTATAAAAAACCAGAGAAATCTCTTCTTTACTCGCTTTAAATAAACTTTCCTTCTTTACTTATTTAAAAAAAAAACTTTCTTATTTGTCTTTTTTAAAAAAATAAACTTTACAGAAACTTAAATATTTTAATATACAGTAACTGTATAGTAACGATGTAGTAATTACATAATTACTATTAAATTTAATTATAACTACATAGTTACCATACAGTTACTATGCATTAAGATATTTAAGTTTTTGTATAGAACCTGCCAAAAAAAAAACAAAAAAATCATACAGTATAAGATCTGTAATTTGTAATTGTATATATAATTAAAAACTTGCTCTGTTTATGATTAGTCATGCTTATGCATGTAATTAATACTAGATAATCATTTACATGATAGACTATCATATCACTTAACATGTAGATTATTAAAACTTGCTTCACTTTAGCTGACTTCCAAAAAAGGGGGGTCGTCTAAAGCGAAGCAGAATCATGTGACATATGACCAATCAAATTATAGAATTTTTATAATCGCTGATGAAGCAAAACAAGAAAAAAAAGAGAAAAACTTAAATAGCAGTTTAAACCTACCTTGGGTAAGCTAAATAAAAATATCGGGAAGGCAATTTTGCTTATATATACCTATCTAAAGTCTGCTCTAACCACAATCCAAGATAATCATAACCCTAAAGTTAATTTGATAAAATCTATATTATAAGAATCTACCCTGCTTTAGACGTCCCCAAAAAAGGCAAAAATTGCATAGTAAATATATCTCCGTAGCAGGGTGCTAATTTTTTTGGGATTAAAGTAAATTTTTTTTTGAATAATACAAAAATTTTAGAAATTTTTGGATTTAGCTAGTATTAAAAAATTAAATTTCATAATTCAGGCTATGTCATGTGATTCATATGACTTTGAATTATTGCCTTGAAATTTTGAATTTTATAAACACAACCAATCAGATTACTGTAATAGAAATTAATAGACAACGTGATCTGTAACCAATCAAACCACTAAAATTATGTATAAAATTTTGGTTTTTTATAAATAATTCTTAAAATTATAAATTTTTCTCAAAAATTATAGAAAATAAAAGATCTATAATTTTCAGCATCCCTGCTCACAGTTTACTATGTTTTTTACGAAATTTTTTATTTAATAATATTTATAATTTTGTATATATATAAATTTGTAAAATATAAATTATACAAAATTATATAAATATATATAGTCTGGTGCAAAAATGTAAATACACAATGTATTTATAATAAAAAAAAAATTTTTAAAATTTAAAGTAAGTATTTAAATACATTTATTTATTACTCCGGTTCGCAAACTTATTATAATGCAGAAATATTAATCATTTATAAAAAATTTTACTAATTATCAATTTCTTTAATTTGAAAATTATTGCAATCACTTTCAACTAATATTACATCATCACCTAAATTTTTGTATTTAATAGCCTTATCAAGCAACCTTTTCCAAAACCAACAATAACATTAGAGATAACTTTTTCTTGAAAGAAATGTAACAATTTATCTCTAATAGCTAGAAGATTTGAGTAGGGGCTAGTTTTAGCAACTTCACCTTTTACAATAAACCAAATTCCTTTAATTAGTTGAAGTTTGTAGTAGTAGGGTGGAGTATAATACAAATTATGCTTATATTTTTTTGCTATTTGAACACTTGCAAAAGGAACTTTAGTTTTATGTAGTTTTACTAGTTTATACAATTCTGCTTTGGTAGAATTTTCCAGAATATCAACACCATGTAATAATAACTATGCAATTAATGCAGCTTTTTTTGAATTTGATGATGGTACTTCTTTAGCCCAATATTTATAGTATCGAGCACTATCTATATGAATTTCTACTAATCCATAACATTCTTTAATATTGGCACAAAGTTTATCAAAAAGATTTTCAAAGATATCAGCTGTAAAATTTCCATGATAGTCAACATAATCTGCTACAATGTTAGAATTTTGGACAACTTTGGGATATTATTCCAAGCTTCAGCATTTATTTGTTTTCTTCCTCTTGATGAAGATGCATTTATTGCTGGATTCTATATTAAAAGTGAATTAGGTACAACTTCACCAAGCAACTTAGTTGTATTACAATTACACATTACCACAATTGCTCCAAAATAACAATTGAAGGATCATGCCCTGGAGAGTATACAACACCATGATTTGGTACTCATATAAAGTTCGTAGTGTGGTGTAAATAACAGTACAATTTATCCAAAAAAAAACTCTAGTTTTGTTAGAACTTTGTTTTTCCTTGTAAGTTTTCAAACTGATATAGCAAATAATGGTTACAAAAGGCAACATTTACTGATAATTCATACAATATGTTTCCATATTTTCCATAACCATAATAGTACCCAACTCATGAAGTACATGAAGTAGTTGCTATTTTGAGAGTGTATAACTATTTTCTTCAAGTTGTTGTTGTAATATAGGCATTGAGAGAGAGGTTTCTAAAGAGTTTGCAGCAAGAATAATACTGTGCAGAAGCTCAACAAAATTATGATCAAGTTTATTTTTTGGTCTACCTGGAACTTTTTTTACTAACAATTCTTTATTTTTTTTTATTTTGCTCAGAGACTATGCAGAAAACTGTGGCCTCTCCAATACCAAGAGCTGTAGCAACCTCATTGTGTGTAATATAGCTTTGGGCCTTGTCTAATGTTTAAAATGTATTGATAAATACAAAAAATCATCTTTTTTTATTTGGAGTTAATAGACTTCGATCTCTTTGCAAGTTATTTATTGAAAAAAAAATAATGAATGTTTTGTGCAAAATTTAAAGTTTAAACCTCTTTTTACCTTTTATATTATTTGTATATTTATATGACTTGATTGTCAGATTTTTTATCAGAAGAGAAAATCAGATAGCAATTTTTGTGTATCTACATTTTTGTACTGGCCCATAATAATATAAATATATTAAGAAAAAAAACCTTAATATATTTATAATCAAATTAACAAATATGATTGGTCAACTTGTATATAAATATTTCTATCGGGTCCCTCTTAATAAATAATTAGCAAAAATTTTAGTGTATAGTATATACTGTATGTAGCATATCACTAGTTATGAAGAATCAATCTAAATAAATAAATACATTTTATATAATAAAAATTATATTATAATGAGGTTGCTAAAATAGTATAAAAGCTTTGTCTGAATACTCCAGAGTATTTAGTTTGATACAAAATAGATGAATTGTATATAAAGAAATTTTAAGATATTAATTTTATTATAGTGTATATTTCAGTATTAGTATAACAAGCAATAGTTATAGATAAATATGTTCATTAATAAGTTATAATTTGAAAATGTTATAACAACAATAACTACTCAATCAAATTTGGTAAAAAATTTTTTATTTTAATTCAATATTTTTTGTAAAATCAAAATAAAAAAAATAATTAAATCTGGTTTAGTGGTTATTAAGAAATTATTATTAAATATATATATGAGGTGTTAAAAGTAAAAACCAAGGAATTTGACAATTTTTTGAAAATTAACCTGTTTGATTAATTAGGTGTAAAATTTAAAGCCCAATCTTTTTTACTTAATAATGAAAGTCTAATAGCATAATAAATTTTTGCAATACAATGGTTAAAAGCTTTTGACACCATAATCTAAAAATAGATTTATTGTTGTAAATGTTAGTACAATAGTAATCTACAGATCTAATAATTCTGTTTAAACAGGTTTGTTAATATTGAATAAACTATTTTAGATTGTTTTGATTTTGTGTAACAAAATAGTTTTTGCCAATTTTCTCAAAACCCGTGATCAGCCAAATTTCCTGGTTTCTACTTTTGATGCCCATATATTGTTATAGATTAAAATTACATCTAGCAATTGTATATATATTTTTATTTTTTTTATTCTTTTATTTGTATATAGTGGCATCATACACCAATTCTGTTTTGATAACAATGTTTAATATAGTATATTTATTATCTTATTTTTTGTAAAATGAATTAGTTATACAAATTTGAAAAGTGTATAAGGTATAGTATATTTAAATTTTGCACTGACACTGAATTATTAGCATAGATGCCAAATTTTTAATATTCACACCAAAAGATTAATGTAGATATAAAATTGTTAGTACTAATGCAAAATTTTTAATATTGACACCATAAAAAATTAAAATGTATAAAAACTTTGAAATTTAATAAAGAAAAAAGTTACATATCCTTTGTCATAACATAATAAAAGAAAAAAAAAGTAGTAATGTAAGATATTTATCACTTGAAATTTTGACTTTAACTTTAATAAACCTTATCATAACTCAATTCAACAGACTAAATTGACTTGTAACTTTGATTTGGCTTGTTAAGACTCAAGATTTGGTATAACTATTGTCTTTTATATCTTTGAAACTTGGTCATGTGATATCTGTTTGGAAATTCTTTGGTTAAGAGAAGTTTTAGTTTGACATGTGAAAATTGAAAATCCCACCACTATTGGCATCACCAGCATCAACTAGTTTTATATATTAGTTTTAAATATATTAGATAATAGAAATTATCTATCATCATTAGTTTTTAAATCCCTTGATATAATTTTGATTTATCAATTATTTATTTTCAGATATCATTTCCGAATTATTTTAATTCATAATTGTTCTTAAGATTGATTGATTTTAATTCTCATATTTAATTCAGCCCACTTGTTATCCCTTAAGCTGTAGAGTTCGTGTAACAATTTTAGCTTAAAAATAGCATAAATTTAGTTATGATCTATTTTTT
>CAJVPY010003361.1:0-14245 GCA_910591965.1 Dentiscutata erythropus | reverse complement strand
AAAAATATTCGGAATCATTGTGTTTTAATACACAAGTCTTTTTATAAGACAAATCTGATTCCATATTGTTCATGTATATTTTGCCTTGTGAAATATTACTTGGCAATGGTGATTTAGAAAGTTTAGAATATTTATTAAAAAATTTGATAATTGCATTTCCAACTGCATTACTTAGTTTAAACTTAGTAACCAAAGCCATTAAATCTGCATATGCTTCATTCAGAAAATCTTTATATTTTTTAGAATTATCTTCATCTGAGCTAGATAATTTGTCGAAGGATTTAGAAGGTTCTATTTCTTTAACAATATCTTTATAATTCTGCAAAGTATCTTAAAGAATTTTAAAAAATTCTTTATTTTTATCAGCAGCAACCTCAAAGCTCATATCGTTCTCATCTTCCAATTCAAATGACATATCATTATCATTTTTGTCAACTTTCAAAATATCGCAAAGGTTTTCCTCTTTAGCAGCAACAGGGCTAAAATTGTCTGCAGATTTTTGTAATTGTATTCCAAACCTAATACTGCTTATAGCAATTTTTTTAGACTTATTTTCAGAGGTTTGAGAAAATAAGTTAAATATATTTTCATTACTAGGTCTATTATCTTGAATATTTTTAAAACCCTTTGTAAAACTATGGCTTTTACTATAAGGATTTGAAGGTATTTGGCTATCATCATCACAATCAACAGTTTTAATGCAAATATTTATATGTTAACTATATCTAATTCTTGAAGAGTACAGATTAGGCACAAATAGCTAGATATTTTTAAAAAGATAAAGTAATTTTTAAAGAAGAAAAAAGTTAAAGTAAAGTAATTTTGAAGTGAAAAACTTTCAATTTAAAATTATTAAATTATGAATTATTATAAAGTTTTTTGTAAATATCTTAATTCAAATTCATTTTAGAGTATACTACTTTTTTTTATATGTGAATATATTAAGAAGGTAAGTTTATTTAAAAAAATTACAAAATAGGCTGAAGTTTTCTGCAAGTAGTTAAAACCTGCAGAAAGTTTAAATAAATTTGTTTGTTTTATATTATTCAATTTTTTGAAACTTGTATTATACTTTTTGATTATATTTGTGAATTTATATAGAAATATTCATTGTGCACTTTAATATAGTCGCACAAAATTATATACTTGGTTTTTATATCATGGAATCATGATCAGTAACTCGGCCACATGGCTTTTTTTTATAATAAAAAAAAAATTTTTTTTTTAAATAATATTAAAAAAAGCTTATTAAAGCTTATAAACTTTTATATTATTTCGAATTCTGGTTTAATACAATTGTAAATGGTCAGATACAAGACCCGGGTCTGTTACATTCTACTAATTTTAAAATCCTTTATAGACCCAGGTATAGTGGGTCTACTATCGAAGAGGTATTTATTCGGCATTTATGGTAATTTAAATATTACCCAGATCTATTAAAATACCACCCAAGTAAAGATTAATTTGCAAGTTTAGACATCCTAAATTATTTTATCTTATTTTAATAATTTTTATCATTTTTGACATTCTAAATCAAGATACTATAAGTTGGCAAAATGTCAAACCACTGATGAAATATTAAAGCCTCAGCAAAATTCTAATAAACAATATAAAAGCTATTACAAAAAGTGTCAGTTCTGTAATCTTTAAGTAATTCGGACTTAAAATTAGAATTACTATATACAGATAATTATAAATATATGCACTGATATATTATATCAAATATGATATTAATGATAGGTTATGAATTTGACATTTGGCATAGAAATAACAGAACTGATACTTTAGTGACAAAGATTAAGCTTTATGAAAGTTAACATCATTGGTAGGTGTATATCGCTAAATCCAGTTATTCTACTGTTAAATGTGGGTTAATGTATTTATTGCCAGGAAATAATTGTAAGTGTGCCGTTAATAGTAAGAGCAAAATTATTTAATTCTTGAAAAAAATAAGAAGTCGAATTTACTTTTATATTGAAATATTTGATAATTTTGATTATACTAATCTATTAAATAAGCACAAATAAAAAAATAAATGAGAAATAAATAGCATTAAATGGTTATGAATAATATTGCAAGCATTTAAATTACTAAAATACTCCATACTGGCATTGGACATATGCCAAATGATTTTGAAAATAATTGGGTATATAAAATTTTATATGTCTAGTGTTTTTTAAATTATTGAACATATGTTCAATACCAACACTAGTTATATTCATCTGCTAATCGACGTGGATAATTACAAAGTTAATTGAGATAAATATTCATATTTCTTTTTACAAATTTATATGATTAAAAAAATATATACTATTGTTAGTAAGGATCGAAAAAAAATATATACAGTTAGACCTTCCTAATTGCATATTCTCTAAATACATAGTTTATGAAAGACTTCTCCGCATGGCCTTGTTTAGTTAATTCATATAACACTTATAGATTTTTACTTCAAGTACAAGATTTTTGGCCGTTCATAGCTATGTATTTAGAGAGGTCTGACTATATATATATAGTATAAACTACCAATAAAGATTATAAATATAAATAGCAACTCAATAAGAAATGAGCTTTTGGAATTTTAAATAATATATACTTTATTTAATCTCAACGTTATAGTATCCTACTCAGTGCTGGCATTGAACATATAAAATTTTATTTTTTTATATTATTGAATATATGCCCAATGCCAACACTGATCTATGTAGAAGACATAAACTACAATTATTAATATATATAAATTATAATTTGTAGATTTGTATAATATATTTTATATATATAAAAAATTAATATTTAATTAAAATTAAATTAGGTTAGAGAGGACCCTGAAAACTTATATTAGATGTTTCTGGCAAAATGAAGCCAATTTTATCATTTTTTTACTCACAAGCCGATTGGCTAAAAATGATAATCATTACTGTAAAAGGAAAGCAGATCACATGACTGTGCATATTTTTTGTATGGTATTTTCTTTTTTGATAAGATTTTTGCTCCTCTACTAATAACTTTACCTATACTTTAGCTGGTAATATCAGAAAATTTCTATATGAACTTTACCTATTCTATATAATGGGAACATCTAATATAAGTTTTTAGGGTTCCAGTTAGAGGCTAGAGATTAGCAATTAGAGTAGAGCTTTTTATATACCAAAATTTTGCAAGGAATTTTTTTTGTTAAACAAAATTTTAAGATATAACGAATTTTTAAAAATTTCTTTATTTTTGTTATACAAAATTAATTTACACATTATATCTAATTTTTAATTTAATTAGCCAATTGCTAAAATGTAATATAAAAGCATATCGTAGTATGTGATGCCTAATTAAGTCCTTTAATTAATATCAAATTGGCTTTTTTTTATTTTTTATTAAAAATTTGTACTTGAAAGTTTGCACTTCAAATAGATTAACTGTATATCAATATAATTATATAATTTAAAATAACTAGTAGCTTTGTATAACTACAAAAAAAATTTTTTCATAAATCAGATTAAATTTGAATCAAATTAAATCTAGATTTGTATAATATAGATTCAAATTTTAGCTTGAAATCTAAATCTTTAGAAATATTTATCAAATTCAAATTGTGCAAAACATTATAAAATACTTAGTATTTAATTATAAACTTTATTAAAAATAGTCTGCTGCATGTTGACAAAGAGAAATTAAAGAGAGTTAATAATTGTTAAACTATATACTTTATAATATCATATATCTCTCTGTAGTAAGTAATCTAGATAATATTTTAATTAAACTTAAATATATTTATAAACTTTGAACTGAACTTGGACTCAAACCAATATACCAAATTTAGATTCTTAAGTTTTAGATTTGGTTCAGGTTCAAATTTAAAGATTTGCAAAATTTAAAGTTCAGTTTGGGCTTGAATTCAAATTTAATTAAACTAAACTTAAACTTCAGAATACTAGTAGTTATAATAGGTTGTAGAAACTATTTGATGAGTTATTTATTTGTTGTTTTAAGTAAAAATAACAAGTAAAAAATATATTTTACTATAGAAAGTCGCATATAGGTGTTTGTTAAAATAATAGAATAAGTTAGTATTTGTATTACTGCTAGGAAGGTTATTTTTTTATTAAATATATAGTTTAACTTAATTATATATTGTATAATTAGTTTAAATATTATTACTAAATCTAATAAAAATACTAGCATAACTGTCAAAAGTTAAAACTATCAAAGTTATAAAAAATAAAAATAAAAATAAATATATAGAGTTTAAAATCAAAAATTTTTGTTTTATATTAAACTAATCTTAATATAAAAAAATTAAATTTTGATACTTGAATAATATAATCATTAAAATCAATATTTTTTTTTTTTTTTTTTTAAGAATGGTCTTGTTACTACTTTATTATTATTATATCTTATGATTATAGAACATACATATATTATTACAGTAATTTTGTCTAACTATAGCTAAACTATTATATTTACAAAGTGCAACATTACATGGTTACTATATAGCACCTATATGTGACTGATTCTTGTGGAGTTTAGCCTCCTTGAGTTTTTGTAATCTACTTCAGACCACAAATTCCCAATTCACCAACTTGGTTCCACCACCTATTATTATTTATATATCTTGCATATATACTACTGTACAAATTCTACTAATTAAATCCTATCTTTTCTTATATTTGGCATTACTCCCAATATCACTTCTCGTATTACTTCCAAATTGGTATTCTAGAGATGAACACTCTTGTTGCTTCTAGTTTGGTGTCTCTAGATGTCCTACTAGTTTTTCTAATCTGTATCTTAAGCCATGTACTGCCATCATTCAGAGACCCATATCTTAAGTCAAATTAATATTTTTTGTTTTTTTATTTTACTATTAATTGTTTATATTTATTGTATATTTTAGTTTATAATCTTTTTTATTTAAAGTTAATTGTTATACATATAATACAGTAGTTTGTTTAATTAGATTTCATTTTTAATAATATTACAAAATACAATATATAGTAAGTATATATATTATATACTCTGATTTTTGGAAACTGAACTCTTTCTGACAATCACTTGAACCAAAATTTTCTACAGAAGAAAAACATAAATTTTTGCTAGAGAGTCATGGTCTACATAGTGGTTTGTCTAGAGGCCAACTGCTTTTCTAAGGGACTCCTCTATAAATAATATTTGGTATACAAGCCAAGAGCATTATTATACAAGATAATTGACGAAAGGTGCCCTTGTATAAAAAATCTTGGTGAAGAAGAGGACTCTGCGGACTAATCCTCCTTTTCCGTTGATGAAGCTATTAAACTATACTTCTTTGAAAACACTGGGGAATAACAAAATAACATGTTATTTCTTCAAGCCACAATCTTTTTACTTAGTCAAGTGGTTCCTTTTTACTTTTTGTCAGTTTTTCAAAAATTTTCGAAAAAATATGAGGATTTGGCTTACTCTCTCCAAAAGATCAGTATTGTTTACATCAATCAAATTCGAATGGACTCAGTGGAATGCAATCATGTGTTTGTTGTATTGACTAATATGGTACTATAGTACAGGAAAGAGATCGATACTCTCATTTAGGAGATTTCTAAGTTGAGTTGGTGTACAGAACGAGTTAATTCAATAGAGTCGAAGGCTTTATAATTGAGATATACTTTTAGTTGCAATTAGTATATAATTTTTATCTTTATGCTAAGCACAGGCTATAATAGTGTATCATAATTATTTTTTTTTTTTTATTTTTATTTTTTTTTATCTTTGTTTATTTATATTAGATTATTTTAGAATATGTTAAAAAGTTTTTTTTCCACCATAAGGTGTTTTTTTTCTAAAATATTTATGTTTTTTATAAACATGGCTTTATATTTTTACTTTTATATATGAATAAGGGTTTTATTTGTGTTGTCGGGCTTAGGTAGAAGAAGTCTAAAAGAAGAAGGAGTAGCCATAACAGGCGGCAAGGTCCACTGTTGAGAGCCAGGTCATATCCAAATGCAGGAGGGGTTCAGAAGGAGAGAAATCTTGCTATAGCAGGTCGAACATAGGTACCAATTGAGATAACCAGGTTAGTTTTAACTTGTAATTTAGGTAATATTAGGTTTAATACTACGGTGCTTGTTATTTAGAGATAATTCTCATATGCTATCTGCTGACTTGTTTAGAGTTTATTGCTTACCGGTTATAAATTCTATCTATAAGTCCTAGTTGCAAAATTTTACATATTCTAGATGAGTTGTACAAAGCCTAATAAAGTTATGGCATGACTGCCGAATTGTTAAAAAAAAAAAAAAAAAAACTCTAATTTTTAGAATTTATAAGTAAAGCTAATTTTTTTTAAACTTTGAAGCTAAATAACTTTTGATTTACTAGTCTGTTTTAAATGATTTTACTACCAAAAAGGTCATCTCTTTGAGATGACTCCAACAAGCCCAAAATCATAAAAATCCAATTACAGAATCAGGAGAAAATGTGCTATCAAATAAGATGACACATCTGTATAATGGAACAATTGGTCACCAATTGTTCCACTATGCAGGTGTGTTACCTTATTTGACAGCGCATTTTCTCCTGATTCTGTAATTGGATTTTTATGATTTTGGGCTTGTTGGAGTCGTCTCAAAGAGATGACCATTTTGGTAGTAAAATCATTTAAAACGGACTAGTAAATCAAAAGTTATTTAGCTTCAAAGTTTAAAAAAAATTAGCTTTACTTATAGATTCCAAAAATCGGAGCATATGTTGTTAATTATAAAATCTAAAATATTGAAATTCTTGATCAGATAAGCTTTTATTAAATATACATTTATGTTTATTTTTTGTTGCTAAATAATAATGTATATGATTTTTAAATATTACATAAAATTAGCATTATTTGCCCAATTGTTTGTATTTATTGAACTAAAATGCCTTTGAGGTTGTATAGTAGTTTTAGGCAAAATATCAAGATCAAAACCTGAAGTATTATACTTAATAACTATATTGTGGTGTCTCTTTAATCCTCTATTTGTGTTGTATAAATTTCTACATTGAAGTTACTAAATTAAAGGTCATCGTAAATATGATAAATTAATATACTATAAATTGAAGATCATTTCAATGTAATAATGCGCTCTATTGTTGTAATATTAAGGAATTTTGTTCTTCTTTTGGCAAGATTTAGGGTTTTACCGATAAAAGAAAGGTTTGACGTAAGAATTATATATGCGTCATGTGAATGACGTATATTATAACAATCAATCAAATAATAATTCGGGGTTTTTAATTTGGGCCCAATTCCAAAAATGCGCCCGCATGCATCATATTAGCTAGATGGCACAGTGGGATATTCATTGAGATATTATTAACGACGTTACCAAATATATCTATCACATGAATTGGGACCTCCCAAATAGTTTGGGTAACGTTTAGAAATCATATAAATGTTGTACAACTTTTTCATTGATTTCGATCTAATGAATAATATTTATTCATCGAATTGTATTGCATTTACGATCAGTAATAAAATACTAAGCTTAGATGACATCTATTAAAATTTATTTAAAATAAGTTACAAGATTCACGACTAAGGTGCTAATAAAATTTATTACAAGATATAGTATATATATACCTGTTAATAGTTTATTAAGTTTGGCGATTTTGGATGCAACTGACAAGTCAATGGTTTGGTCTTCTCCAAATTCGATCATCAATCCACCTAAAATTGATGGATTGATCTTTTATGAAATAATAATTATTTTTTTTTTTTGAAAAAAGAGAATATATATATATTGTTAGTAAAATCCTGGTTAGCCGTATAAATTAGATAATTACGCACTTTATTTTCAATTCGAAGTTTCTGATTCGGCTTCACAAATTTACTCTTGCTAAGTGTAGTTTTGAGTTTATCTAGAAGTTTGGGATCAAGTTCCTACATAACAAATATTATAAATACGTTGAATATATGTACAAAAAAAATTAAGACAAACCTTTGCAGTAATTATTGTGACAAAAATCTCTCCACGATGAGCTGCCATCAATGATGTATACGCGTCAATGATCTTTATAGTCACATTAAGCCTTCCGTTTTCTGCCAAAACCTGAAAGAAATTTTTTGTAGTATCACAATATTTTCCTTGTTTCAACAATTCTTGAACGCCTAATTTCTTTTGGTTACGATTTAAAGAAGGATCTTCAAGGAAATTACTGAGTTTAGCATCTTTTTTAATCGCAGATTTTACTTGCTTAAGTTCTGACTCAACGTTATTAAGATTATTCGTTTTGGAAGCTGCTGAAAATAAAGCTGTAGCATATCGACCATCAATCCCATGAAGGGTTATAGGAACCTATAAAATCAACGACGATATAAAACATGTTTGCATAATTGTTTACTATAAGGGAATTTTTACCTTAACTGGTGCTGGCGAGGCGAAACCTCGAGACAGCTAAATTATTTCCCAGTCGATAAGCTTAAAATGAATTTGAATGCATCTTTGCTAATCTTGTGACTGAATGAATCACCTACATATATACCTTTGGAATAATAGTAGTGATGTTTTGTCGAATTAAATTCAACGAATTCGACAAAGAAATTGAACTCATTTTTTAGCGTCGCAAAAATTGAATCAAACTGTCGATCATCATTTTGAACGAGCCGATTTATATGATTGGATAATTGGCTTATACATTTTAATAGGCCTGATATGGGTCACACCCGCATGACAGTGCACCTATACGTATACATAACAGATAACGAAAAAAAAAAAAAAACTACGTACGTATACGTAGTAATAAATTATTTATATATAGTATTAAGAAAAAAATTAAAATTTTATTCTAATGCTTTAGCCAGTATTTTGCGTGCAAGATTCAAAATTTAATGTGTAATATCATCTACTACTTAACCCAAAGTTACATATAATACGTAGCATTCTTAGTCCTCCTTAGTCCTCTTTTTTTTGTTGATCGTTTCTAGCATTTAGATTTTACATATAGTCGCACTCCCATAATAATCATATCATTGGAACGTTTTATATAGGGAGTGTACTTAGAATGTATATATTTGATACGTATAAAGAATTATTTTTATACATTTAATACGTAGTAGTTAATTTAGAGAAATAAATATGCTTATATAGGTGATTATATGCAGTGTTGTACATTGGATGAAATTGGACACTTTAAATCAGACTTTAATCCCAATAACTGATTATTTTATTATTGAATATATTTAAATTTTTTAGTATAAACACTCATTGGGAATTGGACTCATTGGACACGAAATCACTGATTATATGAGAGTGTGACTGTAGTTAATATAACCAATACTAGCAGCTAGCAATAATTTTAACTGTGAATTTACGTTCGTCAGCCACCGCGTTCCGCGTAAGTTTTGTGTTACCGAAACTACTAGAACACCGATTGTCAATACGTAATATCACAACTCTTCAGGGGCTAAATTCGCTTTGGTGAAAATTTAAATTTGCTTCAAAGTTTTCACTCTACTGCACTCATTATTTGCGGGTTAGGCTGTCGAAAATAATTTCGTCTATTTATATTTACATCAAGAGCAAAATAATTTAGACACTCATGTATACTGATCATGATTTAAAAATATCCAAAGAATTTAAGGAAAAAACCGTATTATCACAGTCTAATGATGAGGTAAAGAATATTGAGGATTGTGGAACAAAAAATCTTATTCTCGATGAAAATGAAAATATGTCAACTTGTTCATCAAAAAAACGGACTGCCACCGAATTGTACGTGGATAACGATTTAGATACAGGAAAGGATCCAACTGGTATACCTAAGAAACTTTCTAAAACTGACGACGATACTATACAAAATGAATTGGCACAAACTCCTGATGTTGATGATTCTATTGTTGATTCTAATGAGATTTCCATTGCTGAATTCTCAAAATCAAATGAGATTAAGGATGACAGTTTAATTACCACTGAATCAAGTGATGAATATATTACCGACGTTAAAACTTTGGATAAAAACATTGCAATTGTACAAGAATTATCTGAGAGGGTTGAAGTACAAAAAACAAATTTCAATAACAAATCTGATATAGAATCTGGTGTAGAAAAAGAATGCAAGCAAAATTTTGATAAATCTCCTTTTACCGGTCAGAATATAGCTGTTCAAAGCTCTGGTGGATTTGGAAAAGGTTATACACCACCTTCTATTACAACTACCAGAATATTTGGCAGTAATATATTACCGAAGGTACATTAATTAATAGCCTACATAAATGTTTATGTAGATTAATTACTTTGTTATGGACTGTAATCAATCAATTTTTAATTTATTTGCAGTCAGGTGGATGGGGAAAGTTTGGAGAAGGTTTACATGGATCTTCTACACAACCCTCTATCTTTGATGAACCAACACGTAACGATCGTAATGATGATGACGATGATGATGAAAAAGAAAGTGATGCAGAAGAATCGCCTTTTGGAATCGGTGCGAGGCCTTTATTACAAGAACAAGAAGGTTAGATTTTCAAATTTGTTAAATTTAATTTGTTAATTCTGCACAAATTATAATATTAATTTTTTTTGTTAGTAATTACCGGAGAAGAGGATGAGATTACTCGACATACTGTCAGAGCAAAGTTATTTTGTATGGATCGTAGTCATCAATGGAAAGAAAGAGGAGTTGGAATGTTAAAACTCAATTATCCAAAAGACTATGAAAAATTATCTCGACCACCTCGACTAGGTTTGTTTTTTATAACACCGTTATAAATATATTATTATGTTAAAAGATTTATTTCAAGCATTATTATATTGCAATTTAGTCATGCGTGCTGATGGTGTGCTGCGAGTTATTTTGAATATCGCTTTATTTCACGGAATGAGTGTTGAAAGATCACAAGAAAAATTTGTGAGAGTTGTCGCATTTGAGGGAACGAACACTACTCCAGTTCATTTTGCTATAAAGGTTCGTCGGAAATTCTCTGCTAAAATATTCTCTGACTATTTTCTTATTCGAACTTATTTTTGATAGCTTTCTAACACCAATGTTGCGGATGACTTATATGATGCCATACTGGAGGCAATACCCACATCTCAATATAAATCACATCAAAATGCTAATACTGTGGCTAGTGATCCTGACCAATAATGAAAAAATCAGCAGAAACTTAGCCGATTTATTTTTTCAAAAATTAGCTAGTCGATTTCTTATAATAATAATTCATGCATAAGCTTTTGATCATTACAAAAAGTTGTTTTATTTTGTTTTATTTTATTTTTTTGTATATTTATTGAGTCACACTTTCATGTGTAATATCCAATATACTTTATGTCATTAGAGATATGGTGCGTAAGCAAATAATGGATTTAGATCAGTGGGAAGTGTAATTAGCATTAAGAGTTAATTAGCGCTATAAAACATAAATCGTAATACGGTGTTTATTGACGGAAATCTGGAGCTCCTACTGGACTTTTAGATTTCCATTTTATTTGTAACGCTTTCCCGAGATCTTGACAGTTTGTGATGCGGTTATAGCCGGTCATAATCGTTCAGTAGGGAAGATGTCACACCGGGTGATAAATTATAATAAAGATTATAATAAAAACATATAAATTTACGAAAATAACCAGTGGTGATCATCACCACCCCTAATTATTTTTAGGGTTATGGTTAGGATATTAAGAATTATTTTTTTTTTATATAATATACAGAGTTGACCAATTTGACCAGTTGGTTAAAGGTTTAGTATTGGTCAAATTGGTCAAAGGATATTTAAATATATAGTATACATACATATATATATTTATGTATATATATACTGTATATATACTTTGTATACTAAATTTATTTATTTAATAAACTAGGCCATTTGACCAATTTGACTAGACCACTTGACCAAACCAGTTTTACTAATGAATTTTTAGTTGACTAGTGATTTGACCAACTCTGATAATATAATATAAAGCTACTACTGTATAAGGGCCCAATAGGGCCCGATCTTAGTTTTTGTGAGGTTTTAAACATTTTTACTTAGAGCAGTGTTGGGCTTGGACATATGTCCAATTATTTTTATGCTATTGGACTGGACATGGACATTGGACATATAATTGGACATAGTCCAGTCCAATAGTGTCCAATAATAGGATTTGGTTAAGATCACGTGATTAATATCCAATTAAATAACAAATTTTAGATAAACAATTAATATGAGGTAGTGTTCCTATAAACATGAACTGAACTGAACTTTGGTCAAGTTCAGGTTCAGGTTCAGTTTAATCAGGTTCAGTTCAGTGGCAAAACATAGTAAACAGTAAAAATATATTTACTAAATTTTTTTTTTGTCTTTAAAATTTTCGAATTTGGAGTTTTTCAACCAAACTTTTTTTCTTTACTAAGTAAACCTTTTTCAACACTTAAGTAAAGTTGTAGATGAGTATCTTGTGATTAAAATGGCAGTTAAAACATTAAAATCGATCTAGTAGATCGTGAGATATAAGTATGATTATATGTTTTCTTCTTTATATAAATAAAGAAGAAAGCATATAGTCGTGAAGATTAAAATGCTTATATCTCACAATCTACTGAGCCGTTTTAATGTTTTAACTACCATTTTGATCGCAAGACAATACTCTACAACTTTAAATAGAAGCTAAAAAGAGATTTACTAAGTAAAAGTTTAAAAATCACAATATTTTTATAATTTTATTAATAAAATTATAGAAAATATTAAAATTCATAAAATTGTATTAATTAAATCTATCTTTATGCTCTAAATAAACTTGTTCTATGTATAAAAATACACTATATCAATATAAGTTTACTATATAATTTTAAATTTTAAGTGAAAAGATGTTTAATTTTGAAATTTTGATCAAAATTTTAAAATTTAGCATCTTTTTTCTTAAATTTAAAATTATAAGGTAAACATATATCAATATGGTGTATTTTATATGTAGAACAAGTTTATTTTTTATTTATTTATTTTTTTTTATTACTTCGGCAAGTCTAGACGTGACTTGGTCCAGCTATCTTTATAGTTGACCCTACGCTACTAGTGTCACAGGACCTCCATAATTTCCATACGAGAATCATGTGTATCCACCTGGGATCCATTGCCCGCCATTTTTCCGGTTCCCTTATTGGGCCTAGATCCGACCGCCTGCACAACACTTCGGAGAGGTCGAAACACCTTAATATTAGACTGGGATTTCACTAGCCAATCTGGTGGCGCTACGAGTTCTTGTAGTATCTTCTCAGACTTTGGCTTTACAGTACGTCTCATGACTTTGGTTATTCCAAATCGGGTTCTAACACGCCTCGCTTCACAGCCACAATTTCTTAGAATAACTATTCCTCGAATACGTCTATCTGTAGATGTCCCAAGTTCCCTGTACCCCGCGGTGTTCACTTCCATATTTGGGTTTTCATTATTTTGCCGCTGGGAGGAATTGAACCGGCAACCGTCCGATTTGCAACCTGGGAGCATAACCGCTATGCTATCGACCCGCAAGTCTAAAAAATTTTAAATATAAAATGTGTTAAAGATTATTAAAAATATATATATATGCACAAAAGTAATAGAGTATATATATGTATACAAAGCAGATCACAACATAATAGTTTTTATTCATCTACAAGTTTTTTTTTGCTTTATACAGTTCTATGGCTTAAAATATAGAAGAATAGTACTTAAAAAAAAAAACTTGCATTAATATAAGCTTGCTAATTAATGAAATAGTTCTAATAAAAATTTTTTTAAAGTTGTATAGATTTTGATTAGATGGTTGATTTACTATATGTTGATCATATGACTAGTATTAATTGACCTGCATATCCTTTAGATCGTCATGTTAATAGTTATCTCACTTTAGCAGACACCTGTTTATTAACTACCCCAACTGATTTCTGCTATCATGTAGATCTTGTGTAATATTAATACTGATAGAATGATAAGTATTTAATTGTAATAATGTATTTTTTTTATTTATTTATTTTTTTTTAACGTTAAGGAGACCTTTTTGGCCTGAAAGCTTTTATTAGAATTTGAAACAGTGTTTTATATACAATTACAACAATGGTACATCAAGCCACATATGCACTTTTTAAGTGTCTAATTTAAGTAGTCTGCCCAAAGATTTTACACTATCTGCCATATCTGCACTCCAATTAGGGGGGTACTCATTTAAACCATCTGGTTACAACTGCCACCGGTTAACCACCTAACCCAGGTTTCCTTACTATTTATATATAGATTTTGGTATTACTCTAGCAAAGAATTACTGACTACCTTAAGACTTACCAA
>CAJVPY010003360.1:0-14247 GCA_910591965.1 Dentiscutata erythropus | reverse complement strand
TATCTATTATCTTCGTTATATTAGTTATCTGGGATATATTTAATTTCTTCGATATATTCAATATATCGCCGGCAACTTCTTTTAGGATAAGAGATTGTCCTAACCAGGATAATGTGAGTTGGCGCAGCGATTTTTAGATTATGTTTTTCTGACTTCACAATATGCACGAAAAAATTCTGTGCCAGGTTTTGTCGATCATCCAGTTGTGTAATGTTTCATGCATATTCAATGATCGACAATATATACAGTATATAGTAAAATATATTACTACGTACTATGTATACCAATATATATATATAATATAGTACATATACATATATATACAGTATTATATATGTACAGTCGGCCCTCCCCAAACCGGTACTCATGGTAGTCAGGTTTTGTATCAGATTTAGAAGGTTATCGAATTTGATAATATCACGTGAAAGATCTACATAAGCCAGCCAATGATATTGCAGGATTTAATTCATTAGAGATATGACAAATATAACTTCATATCTTACATGAAACCCACAATAAACTTTATATAAGATGAAATTTGAGTTCAGCATTTAGGGATAACTTTAATTTATTACTCAATCACAAACAACTCATCTACAAAATATACTATGTGGGATATCAGCTTGTTCTCTAGGATCATATTATTTATTCTTTTGCTTATTTCATTTGCTCTTATTAATCTCGTGACAAATGAATACTTCGTGACTTTGTTCACAAACTAGTTATCATTAAAAATTTATTTGTGCGAAGATGATGTCAACGTTTATGCAGACATATCTCTCTAACCGGAAGTAAACTCTAACAATCTATTATGTAAATTTTTTCTTAAATGGGCTACAACTTACCAGTAAAATTTTTAGTGATTAGAGCAAAATTTATTTGTCAGCTATTCTAAATTTTGGTTTACAGTACTTTCTGGTTTATTAAAGTAAGTCTGATATTTAAATTGTTTGCTAATTCTATTGCAATACACGAATCATAAACAGCTCATCTTATTATTCACGGCCAAATCAGAAATTCACAAAAAAAAAAAAAAAAAACAAACCAAAAAGAACCTTCATGCATAATCAAACAGAACGCCAAATGATTAAAATTATTTCAATTCAAGAATATCCAGTAGTATATATACCATGTGGTTTAGCCATAACCTTATTTTACAAAAAATGCATGCATTTATTCATGTGATACAAAACTCAAAATAATTATCCATGACCTGAAATAGGTGTTTTAGCTAAATGTTAATTCTTTCTAGTATCTATTTTATAAAAGGCATTGAGATATTATAGTAGCTTGTTCAAACCAGAATTGATAATAATATAATCATAAAAGAATAGCGCTAGGCTAGTACTACGTTTCCTGATATTATACGGCAAGATCGATGTTGAAAATATTTTGCATTTTAAAACTAACCATAATAATAGAAAAGTGTGCAGGGTTGGCATGTAGCTATACCCAATTGTTTTCATACATAAATGCTGCCGAGGGAAACCCGTCATCAGAATTTCAATGTTCAGTTTGTTTCCTGAGCGCCATCTAAGAAAAATCTATTATTGGGCTTTCAATTACATTTTGTATCAAGTTGTCACAAAATTAATTAAGAGCCTAATGATAGATTTTTTTCTAGACGGCGTTCAGGAAACAAACCGAACATTGAAAGCTCGATGACAAGGTGCCAACCCTAAAGTGTATAATTATATTCCCGGAAAGCATGCATATTGATCCTTGGCTTGATCCATGATTTCAAAAATGGGATTGCTAAGCTAAAAAGAGCAAAAAAAAACATGATAGGTTTAAATATGTAAATTTTGGCATTAGAATTTTTTTTTAATAAAAAATCAAATGTTTCAAAATATTCAAAAAATAAAAAAACTTAACAAAAGATATATTAGATTATCATAAATCTTGAAATAACGGGTATGGGTGTTGTTCTAAAAATCTATCTCATAGAAACTAAACTTTTAGTGAAAGAATAATAAAAACAAACGCACTTATGAGGGTCAAGTATACATATATTTTCTTGCTTTTTTTTTGGTTTTATATGATAGTATTTTTCAACTTTGTTCTATTATAATCATGGGAGAAAAAAAAGATAAAATTGTTTTAGCTAGAAATTTGCGCAATGATCAAAGAAAATTGATATATGACCATTATCAAGCCAATCCAAACATTATCCAAAAAGAACTTGCTAAATGGGCAAAAAATAAATTTAATCTATTAAAAGCCCCAGGTCAAAGTACAATTTCGAACATATTGAAAAGGAAGGAGGAATTTAACACAATGTCTGAAAGTGACCTTGGAGTTAAAAAATGCCATACTGTTACGTTCCCTGAATTGGATACTGCTTTGGCGAGTTGGGTTTTACAATGCGAAAGTTGAGATGTATGTCTAAATAGAGATATGATTAAGGCTAAAGGCAAAAAATTAGCTGATTTAATAAAAATCCTGGAAAGTGACCAGCCAGAGTTCTCAAATAGATGGTTGCAAGCCTTTTAAAAAAGACATAATTTTCATTACTTTAGACTGCATTGTGAGAGCGGTTCTGCTGACCTTGATACTATTGAACTAAATCTTTCTAATATTATTTGTACAACTAATAAATATCTCTTGGGTGATATTTATAATATGAATGAGACGGGTCTGTTCTATACTATGGCTCCTGATCGTACTATTGCATCTTGCCAAATTGAAGGAGCAAGAAAAGATTGTATACGGCTTACAATTGCATTTACTTCTAATGCCGATAGCACATACAAACTTCAACCTTTCATTATTGGTCATGCTAAGAAACCTAGGTGTTTTAAAAAAAAAACTGGTGAACAGCTTGGGTTCTATTATCGAAACAATTTTAAAGCCTGGATGACCGCTATGTTTTTTCAGGTAAGAGTACAAATCAAAATCAACTAGTTAGCCAAGTTGGCAACTAGTTGATTTAAACAAATTATTAAATAGTTGCCTGTTAATAAAACACAATAAAAACATTTAGATATAGTAATATAAATTTTACTTCTATCTGATATATTACTATATGGCGGAGAGTATAGCAATGGTTTCATAGCAATGTAATATCACAGGTATTCACTATTATTAGTCTACTAAAAAAAAAAATAGACAATTAAACTGTTAAAAAGAATAAAAGAGAATTATCTTAGTCAAATATCATGTTTTTGACTCAAAAAATTTAAATTTATTGAAGTCCAATGCAAATTAAGTTTGTTTTTGAAGATCCTCAAAAAATAAACGAAGAATTCAAAGAGTATAAGGTCTATGCACCATTGCTTATAATACAATATACCCTTAAATTGTAATTTATATATAGTTTGCCCAGAAAAGTGCATTTTGGCAAAAAGTTGCGGGCAAATTTGCCTGTAAGATGGTGCAAGGGATAGTATTAAATAAATTAAGATTATTAAATTAAATTAGATAATAATTTTGTTAATCATTGTTTTTAGAAATAGATAGAGAAATTTAATAAAGAAATGAATCAATCGAATCGTTATGTTTTACTCATTCTAGATGGCGCTTCTTCACATGCCACTACTACTCTTACTCTAACTAATATAGAGATACTCAAATTACCTCCATATTTAACGTCAAAGATATAGCCCATGAATGCTGGTATTATTGCATCGTTTAAGCTCCGTTATCGTCGTATGCAACTTCAATGTGCAATTGATCATGACGAAGCTGAGGAAAGTGATATATATAAAGTTGATCAATTAACAGCTATGAAATAGGTAAAGATTGTCTGGGGTGAAGTATCTGCTGCAACAATCAAGAATTGTTAGTTTCACACGAAAATTGTATTACCTCGTAATGAAGACGAAACACCAATTGCCTCGTCCCCTCTTGTTGAAGACGTGAAAGAAGTGGAAGAAAGCCTATTCATTGATCCAGATAATGAATTGGCTGCTGAGGAGCTTCACCAAATGCTAGATACGTTGCACATTCATAATCCAATGTCAATTGAAGATTTGTTAGATTTTGAGAAAAAAAAAATAGACATATATCAGCAATTTAATGATAATGATCTTATTCAAGGTGCTACAGAAATAGAACATGTAGAAAATAAAGTCATGATACAACCCTTAACCGGAAAGGAGCAGTTGGAAATTATGCGCAATGCTCTAAGAATCATTAATGAAAGAATTGATGATGGTGGGGTCATAATAAAGTCTTTGTATAAGCTTCAATTGATTATTCATGAGGAAGTTCGAAAGGAAGAGGCCGAAAAACAGGTCCAAACTACATTGGATCAGTTCTTTTAAACCTGAACAATAAATAGCATTACATGTTAGTTCTAATTTTAGAAATGAAACAAATAGGTAAGAAGGTAAGATTTCATTATAACATAACTTGATCAATATGATTACCTAGTGGAAATAAATGACTAGTCACTTATTAGCGGGTGTAAAGTAAATAACTTCATAACTATACGTATGTACTATAAATAGCCATATCAGATATGCAATATCTAGATCTGGTTCCGCCAGTTTTAAAACCTCTAACAGATCCCGGGTATAGTACAAGGAAGGTAAAAAAAAGAAAAATCGAAATACATACACACTTTGCTATAAATGCAATTTAGTATTTTAGAAAGAGGTCTTTTATATAGTGTTTCGCAGAAAAAGATCTGAACCCGGTATTTTTGATAGGTATAAATTTAGCATTTAAAACTGCATGTACAAATTAATACAGGTTTCTATCTCACAAGCTTCTATCACCAGTAGCAAAAGGCTATGGGTACGTGTAAGAGGCAAGTGAAGCCTATTACCGGCAGATATTAATTATACAGTATCTTTTGTAAAATGCTACTTTTTAAGTACTCATTAAATTTCAAATCCATTTAATTCGTGTGAAAGGCAATAAATTTTATATGATTTGATTGGATAAATATCATGTGACATTATTTGGTAAATTAGAAACTTAGATATAATGACTATCGGATATCGGAAATTGCAGGTTATCGGGTTTTAATTATGGAACAGGTATAGTGGATTGATTCTTGACTGATTATAGCAGGTTATCGGTTTTGACAGGATCAGTTTAGGGAGGGCCGACTATAAAGTAAAATATATCGATATTGATTTTATTTATATACTAAGTACTATCTGAGGTATTCCTAAAATTCAAGTTTTCCTCTAACTTTAATTATTACATAGCAAACTAAATTAAAACTATTCATCAGAATTTCAGAAGAATTACTATTTAATATAATTATATTAGACATATCTATATAAGTTTCTTTACAATTTGTTTTGATATTTATTTCAGCTAGAATGAAATAATATTTTCTCTAATTTTTAGTATCGAGTATCTAATCCAATTCCTAGCGATTTACTTGGTTTGACATTATCTAGTGCGAGACTATTTAGTATAAAATTATTGTTAGCTCTTTCTAACATGCTATTAATATTATATATAAAAAAAAAATTACATGCTAAAATTTTATTTGCTACACCATACTTATAAAATTTCTTAAACAATTGTCAAATCGGATCAGGAGTACTGTGATCAATATGTAATTGTTAAAGTTTCCTTTTTGAGTTATAAATATAATTTTAAATTTTCTTTTGAGTTTATAAATATATAGTAAGTAAATTAAATACTGAAACAAATATGTAATTATGATGATAGTAATTTACTGATTACTTAAATATGATACAATAATGTGATCACAATAAATAGCGATTTGTAGTTAGAAAAAAAAGTTAGTTCGTTATTTTAACAATTGAGATAAATTGTTAGCAAAGTAAATCTAAAAAAAGTATATACTTATTGTACCTATAATATTGTTGGGAAGGTTATTATTCAGGGTATAATACTTATTAAATTATTTTAAAATTTATCAAAGCTCTTTTTAATAATGGAACCATCTCTTAATACCAAAACACCAAATAGTATTTTAGAGCAATCAGAGTTATTACCTGAAAATGTTGCATCTATAATTCCTTCAATATACTCTCAGAATTTAAACAACTTCCCAATTATATTACAGCTGAAAGATTTCCAATTTATTAATTTGAAGCAAAGCTTTTTATAAATGTTGACAATGTTGAAAGTATATACTGCTAGTTTTCTAAATTTGAAGAGATATCCAAGACAACAATGCCTGAAACAAAAGGCTTTCAAACTAAAGGAAAGAAGGTTATCTTTAGAGAATTAAGACATTGTATACAAAATAGTAAAGTAAGACAAAAACAGAGAAATTCTCTATTAAAAAAGCCACATTCATTACGGGTCAAAAACACAGAATGTATGGCTACGATTCACCTTCGGCTTGAACATTGGCATCTTCATACTACTCATCCACTTGAGATTGGCATTAAATTCATACATAATCATGTTGTCCATTCTGCCGAGTCACTTAGCTTTCGTCGCATTAAAGATGATATTCGTAATCAATATCTTGAACTTTTTGTGAATAGTCATTTACCTGCAACTGCTTTGCAAACTTTTGAAGATAATCTTTACTTACGTGCAGATAATGATCTTGTACAATTATTGGCAGATTGTGCACAAAACCCAGACTATGAATATGTCTTACATCTATTTAAACAATATTGTAACAAGCATCTTGGAGGTCAAAATGGTGTATTAATATTTGAACATCTTAGAGAAAAAGTTAATCATTACAATAATTCAGGGAAAGGCTGTGCTATACTTCAAGAATATAATTCACTATTAGGAAAGGTTTATATACTTTGTGTAGTTACAAATTTAATGAGCCGTGTCTATGAAAAAATCTATTAAGTGAGTGAAATCTGTTACGTTGATGTATCTACATCTTTTGAACCTTTAAATATATCTATAACTTTATTTTATACAAGTTGTATTACTGGTGCGTTACCTCTTGGCTTTATAATAACATCTGATGAATTAGAAATAACTTTTGAAAAAGAGATGAATCTTTTGAAAAAAATTCTTCCACAATATGCTTTCTTTGGTCATGGTCCCGATATTGGTCCAGCAGTTTTTCTTACTGGTGATTTGAGTGCTGAGTGAAATGTGTTAAGGTGTTGCTGGTCACAACCCAAGCTATTATTGTGTATCTTCTATATTCTTCAAGCATTTTGGCGTTGGTTACATAATATTAAGCATAACATAAACAAGAAACATAAAAGACCTATAATGAATAATATGAGGCAAATTTTATATACACAAATGGAAGTAGAAATGACAGATTATTGTTATAAATTTAAACCCAATTATTATAGTATGTATTCACAATTAGAAAGACATGTTGAGTTACTTTGAAAAAGGCGGCAATTCTGGGCTTTATCATTATATTCCAGACTTTCTTTACATGGAAATCATATTAACAATTATGTGGAATGCAGCTTTGAACTATTGAAAGACATTGTATTCACATGCACTCAAGTGTATAATTGTGTTTAAGTTTTTTAATTTGTTATTATAGTTATGTAACGCTACTATGAATGCCGATTGCTTGGAATAGCCTATTGACACCCCAATCATCTCTGAATTGCCAAGAGGTTTTTATGCCCTAGCTGGGATGCTATTGATGCAGAGAAAATTCAACAAACTAAAGTATTTACAGAGTATTTAGTACCAAGTCAAAAGAGTAATAATGTATTTTATATAGTTAACACTGAATTTTGTACATATACATGTTATATTGGTTTATTTGGAGCATCATGCAAGCACCAGAGAGCAGTGGCTATAAAATTTCATATTGGGTCACTAAACTTTTATTAGTCATTAGCATATAATAATCGTGCATGTTTTGTATATATTGCATGTGATAAGTGGTTAATAATTTAGTCTAATTTTCAAAACATTAAATAATCTTATTTAATTTTAAAGGTCTTAAAGCGGATGATTTTTTTTTATGCATCACTACATAATATCCAATATAAATCTCGTGAAATTAATAACATTTTAGAAAAAACTAGCAGTAACACTCAAGATTCGCCAAAACCTAATATAGACGAAGTTACTCTGATAGAGTATATACAGTACATTTCACTTTATATATTTAATTTTATAAAATTTTAATTAAAAATAATTTATTTTTAAAAATAATCTGACTCTTTTTGAGTCATTTGTTGAAGCAATTAAGCATGATTATGAAAATTGTGGGCCAGAACTTCAAACTGCTCTTAACAAGTTCGCCAAACAATACAATATGGCGAAGGCTAAATCCGTTCCAGCCTTAACAACCTTTTTGTATAACATTAATCATAATACTAATCCGCTTGTCTATATGAGAAGTGGAGCCAAAATTCATATGCAAGTAGAATCAGTAAAGTGAAGAAAACTTGTTAATAACAAGGAGAACAGTGATCCTCATACAATTCTGGCACGTAAGGTTTGAGCAGTTAGTAAAAAGAGGCATAGACTTAGCAAAAACACTAAGTCGGATTAATCACTTTTTATATAATTAGTATGGGTGGCACGTAAAAAAGTTTAAACCACATTTATGGTTGATAGTCTTGATAGCAAGTGAAAATTTTTACTTTCAATATAGATAAAATAGTCAGGTTTAAAAAATCTACATACCATGCATTGTATTGGACAGTTTATTACGTTTGTATAAGCAATTTAAATTTAAATAAATTAAGTCAAATTAGCTGCTATAAATTGAAAAAAAAGACAATAAGGTGATTTAGAATTAAGGTTCAGTTTCAGATTTCGAATTAAATTAGTGATATATTTATTCGAAATCGGTGATTTATAAATCTTATTTATATAATATTAATAATTAATACTTTTTATGTTTATGAATTTTCTTTACCATTCATATATATATATATTAAAATGCTTTACATTTCTGATTAACAATTATTTATTAAAGACATAAATAATATTTTAGAAGTACTACATAATAATATTTTAGAAGTACTACATAATAGAAGAATACGTATTTTAATAGTACTCATAAAAACAACTAATATTTTGAAAAAGAAATCGATAAAACTTATTAAAACTATTGCAAACAATCAAATTAGATCGATATTTTATTATTTGTAAAAAAACTATCAAGTTCTTTAGTGGTTTGTTTAAAGGCTATTAAACATTAATAATTTGAAAATAAATATATAGTATAGTTAAGTAATAGAATATTAAAAAAATAAGAGTTGAAAAAAATGAGCTATCAGAAAAAAATAAGACATGGAAAAATAGGACGTGAAAAAAAAATAGAATGCGAAAAAAAATGAGATGTTGGGAAAATTGATGCAGAAGAAAAATAGGAACAAGAGCTTTTTTTTTTTTTTTTTTTTTAAGTCTTTTTTATTTTTTTTAACTTTGAGCGAAGATATCTCGATAACTACCTGGCCAAATTCAATAAAAACAGTTTTATATGAATTCTATGAATCCATAGAATTCAAATAAAAAAAGTTTCATAAAATTTGATTAGGTGGTTGTTGAGATATCTTCACTCAAAATTAAAAAAAATTGGGCACAGCTTTTATTTTGATAGGCATTTTGATTTTTTCCTAACTTTGAATAAAGATATCTCGATAATCACTTGACCAAATTCAATGAAACCTTTTTTATTTAAATTCTATGCATTAATATAATTCAAATAAAAAAAGGTTTATTGAATTTGGTCAAGTGGTTATTGAGATATCTTCATTTAAAGTTAAAGAAAAATCAAAACGCCTATCAAAATAAAGCTGTGCCTAATTTTTTTTTTAACTTTGAGCAAAGTTATCTCGACAACCACCTGATCAAATTTAATGAAACTTTTTTTATTTGAATTCTATGGATTCATAGAATTTATATAAAACTGTTTTTATCGAATTTGGCCAAGTAGTTATCGAGATATCTTCATTCAAAGTTAAAGGAAAATAAAAAATAAATGCTGTGCCAAATATTAAACAAAGATATCTTGACAACTACCTGATCAAATTTATAAATTTTTTTTTATTTGAATTCACTGATCCATAGAATTCAAATAAAAAATTTTTCACCAAATTTGGTAACTTTTTTGCCAAGATATCTTTGCTATAGTTTTTAAAAAATTTCAAATAAATCAGTTACAGTATATTTTACTATATACTGTATATATTGTCAATCATCGAATATGCATAGAATATTACACAACCGGATGATCAACAAAACCTGGCACAGAATTTTTCGTGCATTTTATACATAGAACAAGTTTATTTAGAATATAAAGATAAGTTTAATTAGTACAATTTTGTAGATTTTAATATTTTTTATAATTTTATTAATAAAATTATAAAAAATATTGTGATTTTTAAAAGTTTTTTTAGTAAATTGCTTTTTAGCTTTTAAGTAAAAATATAAAATAGTATTTTGTAATCAAAATGACAATTAAACTATTAAAATTGGCCTAGTAAATCGCTAGATATCAGTATTTTAGCCTTCTTTTTTTTTTTTTTTTGGTGTTAAGGTGATCTTCTTTGGCCTGGGGACTTTTTATTAAAGTATAAACAAAGTTTTATAATGTAGTTACAACGATAGTATATCAAGCCACACGTATATCTTTTGAGTGCCTAATTTAAGTAGTCCGTCCAAAAGTTCTACACTATCTGCCATACCTGCACCCCAACTAGGGAGGTATTCATTTAAACCATCTGGTTCCAACTACCCCCATTAGCTCTCTAACCTCAGGTGTTTCTTATCATACATTCATAGATTTCAGATTTACCTGTTGTGGATTTTGCATTCTACCTTAGGACTTACTAACTACAATTTGAATTTGTCAATCCCTATTATTAAGACTTACTAACCATATATAGCTAATCTATCCTCAAAGATAAACCTAATAGAGCGGTACATGTTCTACACATATATTTATCTACATGTTTCTATAACTTCTTTCTAATTAATACATATTGACCTGCCATTTCGTATTAGTATCTCATGCTACCTTTTGGAGTGCTGTCTTTCTACAGATGTTTCTTAAGCACCAACTTTTTTAACTAAGTGCTCATTACGTACTCCTTGCTCTTATTCGGTTCACAACAACCCCAATACCCGCATTTGAACCGTCTTCTTACCCAGATTCTTTATTGGTCTCTTCCTTACTTCTAGCCGGCAATCTAGAAGGGTTGGTCTGCCTAGGCTTTAGATGTCTAAAGGACGCCCTCCCCTTGGTTCATACTTTCAGAGTGTATGCTTTTTTTCTCCAGTGCGACAACTCAGCGGTTTGGCTAGTGTGTCTTCTGCCAGCAGACCTAATCGCTTAGTTCTTCAATTTCGGGCCCTAGTTCAAATTTAGCCCTCCTGTGATACTGTCAAGGATCACTGCTACTTCCAAATTTGGGACTTGCCAAATGGGTTTTCAGTTATACTGGTTCCTCAGATTTATTGTGCCAAAGCTCCTATTACTAGATAGTGTAACCAAAGTTACAGATTTCCAGATCCAACTGATAAACATAGCCGTCAACCAAACACAAACCTATTTTTCAAATATCATCACTAGTAGAATTCGAACTCTAGATCTGCCACTTGAAGAGGGTGACGACTAGACCACTACACTAAGTTGCCACACCTCGTATTTTAGTCTTCATGACTATATACTTTCTTTATTTATATAAAAAAGAAAACATATAATCACAAAGACAAAAATATTTATATCTTATGATCTACTAGACCAATTTTAATATTTTAACTACTATTTTAATTACAAGACACTTTTTTATAATATTTATTAAAAAAAGTTTATTTAGTAAAGAGAAAAGATTTAGTTAAAAAACTCTAAATTTAAAAATTTTATTATATTTTGTTATAAACTTTATTTACTATATATTTCTAAAAATAAGCTATCTTTTTTGGGCAAAAAAGTGATACAAAAATCATGGGTAGCTTATTTTTGGTATAATTTTGAAAAGTTGATTTTTTATTATTTTTTAAAATTTGAAAGTAGTTTCTATATATAAAAGTCAAAATTTTACTAAGTAAATTGATAAAAGTCACTTAATAGAACTTTTTACTAAGATGTTTTTGCATTTTATGTTCAAATATAAAATACAAAAACATATTAGTAAAAAGTTCTCTGATTTACTTGAAACTTTTAAAATATGTGTATTTTTACATTTTAAACAACTTCTATTATATAACTTTTATTAATTTACTTAGTAGAATTTTGATCTTTATATATAGAACCTACTAAAAAATTATCAGGGGTAGCTTATTTTTAGAATAAAAAAGTTTTTTATATTTCTTTTCCAAGAAAAGAATGAGTAGCTTATTTTTGGAATAGCTTATTTTTGGAAATATATGATAATTAGTAATCCACTAGTTAACCAAAGAGTAATTATAATAAAATGTAATTCAAATTATTTATAAAAATTAGTTGTTTCTAAATATAGTATGCATGTATTTAAAACTTTTTTTTATATTAAGTTAATTATCTTTTTAACTTAAAGGACTTTTGTAGAGCTTGTCAAGATGTATCTAATAGTAGTTAAAGTATCAAAATTGGCCTGGTGGGTACTGAAATATCTTTAAAAAATATTTCTTTTACTATGTAAACTTTTTTGCAAGCAATATTATTGTTTGTAAAGAAGTTTATATAGTAAAAAAAATGTTTTTTAAAAATATCTTAGCACCTACTAGGCTGATTTTAATAGCAAGTTTGAATTTAATTTAAGTTTGAAATTAGTAAAAATTTAGAGTTCAAGTTTGGTTTGATTTGAAGTTTGATCAAACTCAATTAAATCTCAGAACCCTAGCTCTGCTAACTAAGATATAGTATTATAGTTATATTTTGCATCAAAGGAGACTATGTTTAGAGCTATACCTTAACTAAGTTAAAAAGTAATGGATTTTTAGTAGAAATATTCTAGATTTAACAATCACTTGTACTAAATTTTTTACTAAACAAAAATAAAAATTTTGTTGAAGAAGAAAAAGGCACTATAAAGATAGTTTTTGTAAAGGTTAACTGCTATACTTGAAGACTTTTTTACATATTCAGCATGCAAACCATAAGTATTAGTATACAAAATAACTAGCAGGTGGTACTCTTGTATACAAAATTTTGAAGAAAGTAGTGCTCTGACAGAAGTGGGGCCATTTCACTAACAAAGTCAAATATAGGCAATATAATAAAAGAGGAATAACAAATAAGTTTTTTAAACCACTCTTTTGAAAATTTGAAATATCTGATCTCAAAAACTACTTTCTATATTTCTGTTAGGTTTTTTGGTATTTCTTTCAAAATTTTTTCCAAAATATAAAAAATTTGGCATACTTTTATGAAAGATTAATATTGTTTATATAGCCAAATCGAGAATAGCAAGTTATAAAAAAGTCATGTTACTATATACTTAACCAATAGTAAATAATATGTAACAAATCTATAGAGTAAACAAAAAAAATTTTATATTTCTCACATTGTCAAACTATTTTAATACCAAAGTAAAGCGAAGGTAGAAATTGGTTTATAAAGTATTAAATAATTTTTTAAACTCCACACTAGTACAAATAGTAGAACACTTGTAGAACAAGGAATCTAGTAATTATTACATCATGTAAAATCATACAATTATATCATTTGTTTACTAGCACTAAACAAATTAGTCTAAACTAACTTATCACCTAACCCTAATACTAATCCTAACATAGGCCGAACACTTAATTATATGGCATGATTATCATGAAGATATTACTAGGTTTCTTGATCCACAATCTTCCTAAATAGTGTTGTTATGTTTTTGTTTTTTTCTTTACTCTTCTTTTTTTTTTTGTCTTTTTTTTATTTCTTTTTTGGTTTTGGTTTTTGTTTAGGTTTTTAGCTTTTTTTTTTTTTTTTTTACTATTCTTTTTTAGTTTAGTTTTTTTTAGTTACTTGTCATTTTTTAGGCAAGGATTGTAAAATTCTCTTGCTCAATAATTAGAAGAGGAAGAATTTAAAGAAATTGCAATTATAACAGGCTATAGAAACTATTTATTAATATACTTATTTTCTTTGTTTGCAGAGGTGATAAATAAGAAGATAAACTCTACTATAGCAGATTGAACATAAATGCACTTGATGTAATCAGGTTAGCTAATACTTGTAAATTAAGTAACTAGGCCAATTGGTTTAGTAAAATTAATAGACTATATAGTTTGTTTATTTATATCTAGTAAAGTGAAGACATGACTGCCAAAGTTATAAAAAAAAAAAAAAAAAAATAGAAATATTCTAGATTTTTTTTTTTTTTTATATTGCCAACGTAAAAACTTTATTTTTTTATTTTTAAAGGCTTTTCTCTAACATATATACAGTTTCTAATTACATTTGTGCTACTATTACTAGTCACCCAA
>CAJVPY010003359.1:0-14247 GCA_910591965.1 Dentiscutata erythropus | reverse complement strand
CTTTTTTAAATTGCTTGCTAAGGTTTATTGGTTGACACGAGTAGTCTTTTCCATAAATTTTCGTGCAAACTAAACACAAAGCATGTTGGACAAGCGTTGGAAGAAAATTTAATAACATTGACATTATTGTTATAATTGGTCATAATAGCTTTTATTATTTTTATTATATATGTAATGGATTATGCCGAAATCACTAACTTAACCGAATCGGCCAAACGATAATTCGGCTAATTTTTATCAGGTGTTTCAGGAATTATGATATTAGATATTAACCGGAAACCCCGGGTAAATTAGAATAGATTTTTCACACTGGGTCACTACCTTGGGTAATTTAAGTAAAAATGTCAGGAAGGTAATTTTGCATATATAACTATCTAAAACATCAATAAAATATATGAGTGCTGTCAATAGAAAACCTATCATCGGGCTTTCAATGTTCAGTTGTTTTCTGTATGCCGTCTATGGACAATCTATCATCGGAATAGATTGCCCATAGATAGCCAACTGAACATTGAAAGCCCGATGACGGGTTTTCTATTGTAGGCGTCCCCAAATAAATCAAAGATTTTCCCACCTAAAAATAGATACTGCGGCACAATTAACCAATATTCAGTAAAGACTTATTCCAAATGAGTGCCGCCGAGGGAAAAGGTCGTTTGACTTTCAATTATATTTTATATACAGTTAGCCGTCTATGGAAAATCTATCATGATGATAAATTTTCCAAAGACAGGCAAAATATAATTGAAAGTCCGAGCCCTTTTCCTTGGCAGTACTGCGGTACTCAAATAAATCAAAGATCGTCGCCACCTAAAAATAGATGCTGCGGTGCTGTAACCAAAATTTACCGGTTACAATATAATAATAATAATAATTGGAGAAACAAAAATTCTACATGTACTATGGCTAAGAAAATGAAACGCTAGAATTAATGATTAAAACCTTACCATTAATAAATTGATTTTATTGCTAAGCCACGCAAAGTTAAGTTTTCGTTTTGCATAACCCGTCGATCCAATTTCCATTTTTGCTATTTAATTTTTTCCATAGATTTATCCGGTGTCACCTGATGGCGGCCTTAATTTTCCAAAATGAAAAATTTACAGTTTTTTTTTTCAAAATCCGACCGCCGATTAGAATTTCAGACTCACATGTTATGCAAAACGAAAATTTTACTGTTAAGTGAAAATAAAATATAATCGTGACAATAATTGCGATTCCAATGTGAAACTGAAAACGTGACCTGAAGCAGGCACGTGCCCTCGGTTATTTCCAAATTCGGATTTCCCGGCCAGAAATGACAGAAATGGCGAAAACGGCGATTTTGGGATTAATGGCGTTTCTGTCAATAAGGGATTATAGACAGTAATGGCTGTATAGGTAGTTTTTATAAAATGGTTATTATAAAATAAAGGCTTTCTGGCCCTTGAGAAAAGTAACTCCCGCCTTTGCTTTATTAATAAATTCTCAAAATTCCGACCCAAATATAATACATAATAAAACCCGTACATTCACTAAGTTGCTATTAGGACAATTCGTCCCCTAAACACTCTTAAAACTCTGTTTAACCGCTCGCCAAATCCAACACGCCTTTTTTTGACCCAACCTAACCTAATATTTGGTTACACGAAGCAACCTTCGCACAAGCGACAGATTCGCCGATTTTTAGGGCTGTCACCAAGATACATGATTTGAAATTAATTGGCGTGCTAGAAGAAAAGGATACATGTACTGTAGTAATTACTCATACTCTAGAGATTAGAATTAAAGAAAATTAAATTATTTTATAAAAATTTTCAATATAGCGAACTTGTGTCCCTATCTATCTTGTTTAGCTCTTCTACCATATTGGTACGAAGAATTAACCACCTATTATTTGAATGTTTTGTTATACTAAAAATCTTAAATTTAATATTATTAATATTATTAATATTATTAGACATAGCAATTTCCATCTATTAAACTTCTTTTTGTTGAAAGTCTCTAGTATTCGTCAAAGGCCTCGCGAATCCTAAACCTACATTCTTACGGTGTTAGAATAAGATGAAACACGTAGCGACGTCAGATCGATTCAATTATAATGATAAAAAAAACTTCGATTCAAGTATAATGAATAGAATTATCATTAAAAGAATTACGTAAAGTTATCTTTACATCATCGTCTTAATAAATACTTAATTATTACTATCACTAATCCTGTAATCTATAGTCTGCATTACAAACGACCTGAGTCATTTCTCAATCGGTAAAATCGAGAAAATTATATGTCAATTAATAATCGACATAAATTGAAAATGACGCAGAACATAGTAACAGCATGTACAGTACAGTGCATCTTTTATATATAAATAATGCATAAAATAGTATCGCATAGAAAGTAAATTTCTTGAATTATCGATTTCAATTAAGTGAAGGACCTAGGATTCTCAATATTTTTGCATAATATTATACGCCAAAAATAATATGTAACTGTTCTATGAATACTAAAATAAGCCATTACCGAGAATGAAGTATTGGTTGAGATTTTTAGACTTCATACACGTACGTACGTACTTATTTAATAGCTGATAGATAGTAAAGTAATAGACCATTTGAGAGTTCTGTGACCACCGCAATAAACATAATACCGTAATGCTCGGACCAAATTTTTCACCAATTAAGGTGAAGATAATTTATGATGCTGTAGTTTTTGTTCATTCATTGTTGTCGACGCACTTCGTGTGACCATACATCTGATTCTATTGGATCATATTAGCCTCACATAAAAATTTTAATTGTAACACTACACATAAGTTCTTCCCTAGATTCGGGATTAAAAAAGGAAAAATGGAAAAATAGGCAATTCATAATACAGATTTTCTGACAATATGCAAAAAAAAAAAAAACAGTTGAAATCAATGGTGTCAAACTGCATGTACCTGTATAAGAGCATGTTACATACAAAGAAATGCCAATATTTCAAAAATTTAATGACAATTAAGTAAAATTTTTTGCCCTAATTTTATTTTAGTTTTAGTATATAACGATAAGCTACGTATATCGATATTAATATTAACGAACCAAAAAGGAACAAAAATGCGCAGCACAAGTTTGTGGCTTAAAAATGTAACAAGCGTGGTCTCCTAAAACATGTTACACATTAACAAATTTAGTGTCATGTCATATTGTTATGGTATTTTTAGCCATTAATGTCATTATGATATAATAACAACAAACAAAAAATTGCATCATTATACATCCCCGTCAATAAATAATATCCAAAGATATAAATACGTATAAGCTTTAAGTAAATTTCATAAATATTTTCAACATCTAATAAAAAAATGGCTTTGTTTTATAATTTTCCACCCATTATAAATCAACTAACATATGTAATAATTTCTCAAGCTCCTCTTTTAGCGTTTATTTCCTTATCTCTTAAACCTATAACCAGCAAATTTCACTCGTACGTACTCTGGATTATAATCTTTCTTCATGTTCTGATTCCTTTCACATATCATGGAAAATATGATCAGCGCATACAATTCGCAGCATCAGCATTTGCGACACTTTTCTCTTTCAAAATGATAATTTGGATGAAAAAAAATTATCAATTTTCCAAAGACTCGAAAATTAAAATTCCTTCATTTATTGAATCACTATTTAACTTGCGACCTAATGCATTAACTATTCCTGATAATTCAAATTATCAAAAATATATTGATTCTATAACAGTCGCAGATCTTAATTCAGAAATGATTAATCACACAATTAAAACTATTGTTAAATCAGTGATTTTAGAATTTTTAATCAAATATTTAAGAAATAACAGACCTGAAATTCCAGAAAGATCATACGGATTAAGAGTTTTAGATTATTTCTTTACAGGACATCCATTTATTGAAACATATACTTTCTTTTATTGTATATTGTGGATTATTTCTGTAATTATGAACTTTTCAATCATGTGGAACGTTAATTGTTTAGCTTTTGGAATAATTTTAAGACCTCTGTTATCTAATGGTGAAAATAAGAATGAAAAACTGAGAGAATCAAAATCTTTTAAAATAATTGTCAAAGAATGGTTAATTCTTTCGATATTCTACACGAAACCTTTAATGTGTAATCCATATTTTTCAACTAGTCCTCGAGATTTTTGGTCAAATCAGTGGCAACAACTATATTATGAGGCTTTTCAAGAACTTGGTTACCTTCCAGTTCGAAAATATTTTAGAAATAATAAAACTCTTGGGCATGTACTAGGAATATGCGCTGTTTATTTGATAAGTGGATTGTTTCATGATTATATTGCAATAGTGGTTTTTAATCATTTTTCGATAGATTTTATAATATTTTTCTTGTTTCACGCTTTACTTTTAATTTTATGGGAGGTTATTGAAGGTAGAATTTTAGGAAGAAGAGGAGACATCAAAGATAGTTTTATTATCAGGATTTTTAAAGTGGCATTATTTTTATCAATTGCGTCATTTAGTTTGCCACAGTTTGCAGAAACTTACATTAAGGGACAATATATCCATTCATATCTAGATATAAATAAATCTTTAGTTAAATGGGCGGTTAGTTGAAAATTTATATAAATTTATATTTCTACTATTCTTATTTTATTATCAGCATTTTTACACTAGTATATGTATGCAATAGATTCTCATGATAGATATGTACGTACATGCTCACATTAGATACACATTTAAATAAATATAGTAGTATATAAATTTTCAAAATTTGAGTAAAAGATGATAATTTTAAAAATGTTACGATTTTTGATGCGAGTTACAACAGATTTAAATAATAGGATCTAAAAAATCCATTTAAAATAAAACTTCATGAACGTTTTTGTAAGCCATGTATGTAAAGAAGTAATCAAGTATTCTTAAAATTAATACTATGTGATTGAAAATTAATCTTTAAGGCTGAACAGTTTCTTAAATTAGATTCTATCGATAATATAAGTTGTCATAAATGTAAAAAGTTAAAGCGTTTTGAATAAGTATACACCAAAATAATCATGTAAAATTCAAATTTAGTTAGCATGTAAGAATTGATGCATTTTTTTTTGCCTAAAAGGTTTAGTGAAATTCTTTTAAAGGGTTTCAATAGGTACATTTTATTCCCTAATCCAAACAATGAACAAATCTAAATACAGTAAGGATTAAAGGGACCCTTATCGTTATACGTATGATTTTACTAAAATAATTTAGTCCATTCCCTTCATTTATTATGAAACAAATTAGTATGAAACGCTAATGCAATCCATCTTAATAAAAGACAATCCAATATGAATATATCGAAATAATAAATTAATCGTGAAATAAATATAGTTTATTACACTATAGCTATCATGAAAAAATAATTTAGGTTCATGAAATCATGTTCATGTCTTTCAATACTTTAAATTTTAATGATTTAAATGAAACATAACTATAATTTCTATTAATTACTGAAATCTAAATTTGTATTGCCCCAAGTGTTAGTTTGAAATAACATTGGGATGATCTTATATGACTACAAAATAAGATAAGTACTGTATGTACGAAATTTACTTATATTATGACTAATTCTGAAATTTTGCCTTTAAATTTGATTCCTTATAATGCTGTACTGAATCAAAATCTTTTATATTACGTAGTCTCACACTTTAAATTCAATAAACTTAAAATTATTATAAATCATGAAGCGTGTCTTAATTCCTCTTTTTATGCATGCACCTAATGGTTGTTGTATTTGTCAATCTGGTCATTCATTCAGAGCAGACTGGTGTTTAGACCTTCACGGTTATTTATCTCGCGAAGAGTTCGCTGCTAGAATTGATCAAATAAACAATCATGTCAAAGACGTTGAACTAATGAGTTCAAAAACAAAGCGTGTATTGTATTTAACAGCTACCTTTGGTTTAATTTTGTTAATACTTATCTTCTCTTTACTGTTTTTACCATATTTTGGCTTTTTCATAGGCCTCATCTTATCTAGTATATTATACTTTTTTGTAAAATATATAATTGAAAAAGATGCTGCAGAACGAGCAATAAGATTTACCAACCTTTTAAATGAATTGTTCGCGCGATACAATGAAAATGAAAATCCTGCTGTTAATTGGAAATTTTGGTGGGTTACATCCTTCGAAAATTACATTAGTGGTAAGGATGGGAGAGCTTTTGGAAATGGCCATATAAACGTGTTAAACATTAGCTACTGCTTCTGTCTTAAAATCAAGCTTGCTACTTTATTTGTTGATAATGCATTGATTATACTTGAAATCAATGACGCTCTCTCTGATCTTACCGCCAACACAGTTCGTGTAAATATTACGCCTGAAGCTGACCTTCCTACCAATACTACTCATGTTATTAATATGAAATATGATTAGTAAAATGATGATTCTGTTAATTTTGTTATATACTCATTTTCCAATCAAAAAAAATGTTAGCAATATGTAAAAAAATTCCAGTATAGGTAACCTTATATTTATATTATATTTATATTATATTTATATTATATTCATTGAGATTTTACATAGTTTTTAGTTTGTATTTTATATCAAAAAATTAAACAGAATGTAAAATGTCTTTAGAATGTACTACATATAAATTTCATCTAAATTTCACATTTTCATCTATATGTTTTGTAACATTATTCAACAAAAAAACTAAAAAAGAATTTACTAAAGGTTCAAAGAATTGTTCAAAATATAAATGATCTTTTAATTGTCAACCATCAAATTGAGAAATTATATTTGTACAGTATAATTGAGCTAATAATCAAACAAATTATCACTGGTTGAAATTTTGTCATTTGTTATAACAATTTATAAGCAAATGCTATGTGAATTATATGCGATTTCCTTTAAAACTAATATTGCCAAAAAAGTGCTGAATGGTAGAAATCGCATGCCACTTGGCATTTCCCATTCAGCACAAAAATGATATACATTTGGCATTATATAATATGGCACACAATCATTTACAATTAAACAGAAACAAATCAGCAAACTTTTGTTAATCAATCAGTTTACTAATGTCATTTGTAAACCAAAAACATTCATTATATATATCGTTTAATGTTATGATTTTAATTATCAAATTTTATTATAAATTCGATATAATAATGTGCAAGAAAAACAATGAAAAAAAATATTCAAAAAAGAATACAAAAATCGAAAATATAATATTTAAATGCAAAGAAGCAAAAAAATGAAGCAAAAAAACAAAAGAAAATAAAAGAAAAACAATGAAAAAAATATTCAAAAAAGAATACAAAAATCAAAAATATAATATTTAAATGCAAAGAAGCAAAAAAACAAAGCAAAAAAACAAAAGAAAATAAAGAAAAAAAATATAGAAGAAAAAAAAATATTAAATTTCTAAAGTTATTTTGCTGCTTCTTCTTCAAATTCATACTCACTTGAACTATCTACACACTCTGCCTCTGCTTCATTTGCAGCCTTCAAGTACCCGAATTTCTCCCATTTTAGCACTTTCTCCAATTCTATGCTCCTTCTTTTTCGAATACATTATAGCCAATTCATAGTCTTTACTATGAACTTTGGCCGTTGTTGACTTTTTAACCTTTTCAACTTCACTACCCTTTTTTTTTACCTTTTTCCTTAGCCGTTTTTTTATCTTTTTCCTTATCTATTTTTTTACTCTTTTTTCTTTATTTTCTTTTTTTTTATTTTTTTTCCTCTTTTCCAATTTTTTAATTTCTTCAATTCTTTCCAGACTTCTGCTTTCTCTTTTTTCAGTTCACTCCTTAGTCACCTCCTCTTCATTGGAAATGTAGGTCCATTCTGGCAAATGTTCAGACCTTGCAGCATTGTAAAAGAATTTGACATCGTCATAGATTCTTTTACGAAGTGGTTGTGTTGTCGGTAATGATTTTGCAGTATCGTCAAGTGTCTTTCTCAATAAAGTTTTTAACTATTATTAAAAAAATCATTAAAATGTCAAATATAAATTAAATTAAAAAATCGATAATAAAATTAAATTAAAAAATCAGTAATAAAATTAAACTAAAAAATCATAATAAAATCAAGTTAAAAAATTGATAATAAAATTAAATTAAAAAATCAGTATAAATAAACAAATAAACAAACAAATAAATAAATAAACCTTTTTGGGGGTCCACTAAAGCCTTGTACCCACGTGATCAATCATGCATCGCAATAATCACAATGTGATAAAATCATATTAAAAAACCCGTATGTTCATATATACTTAAAAAATAATTAATAATCGTATTATATATATAAAAAAAATAAACAAATAAATAATAAATAAAAATTATACGTATTTATAAAAAAATTCGTATTTAAAAAAAAAATTCGTATTTAAAAAATCATTAAAAAACATCGTATTTAAAAAAACTAATACAAATAAATCGTATTATATATCAAAAAAAATCGTTTAAAAATCAAATAAATAAATCATATTATATATTATTTAAAATCAAATAAAAAAAAGCATCATTATTTATCATTAATAAAATCGCTTTATTATTTTTTAAAAAATAAATCAGATTTAATCGTATATTTAAAAGTCATACATTATTTTTTTTTTAAAAAAAAACCTCATTATATAAATGTAAAACACCATACTAACCTTCACAACGATATTTATTTTAGAGCTTAAATCTGTTATCTGTTTTCATATTAAATTTGACAGATTTTACTATTAAATTTAGTTAATTTTTTTTGTAATTATGATCAAACTTGAATATTTCCACTATGTAAATTCTTATTTTATTTTTGAAATACAGTATGTAAAGGCTCTTTTTTAAAAAAACCATATGTATATTGCATAACTAAAATATAACCTGCGCTGATATTCCGTAGTATTGTAAAAATATCGGATGATTCAGCTTTAAAAATATAATATAGTTGTTAGTTAATTATAAATTTTATAATTAAACATTATATCAAATATTTACCTTCAATTGTTTGTTAAAACAGACCTTACACGCAAATTCAATTCTCTAATAAAAGAATTTGCTTGCTCAGCATTTCCTTTTTCCTCAACCTGCCAATACGTGTCATACACTCGTTTTATTAATTCGTTTATAATCATACGCCTATTTTCTGCAGCCATTTCAGCCTCTGATTTCTCCACCACGTCGATTTCAACCAATTCTCGACGCTCATATATTTCGAATCCATTATCTTCGAACATTTGCTGAAATTTTCTCCAAAAATCAACAGTTAATAGTTTATTGATACTATAAATATGGTCATGAAACATATGCCGACAGGGCAGTAAATAGCGATGGAAGAACAAACACTGACATTCTAATGATATTAGACCTGGAGGTTCTTTACCTTTTTCCAGCCTTTTTTCGACAGCCAAAGCTTCATAGACGACCATCTTTTGAACGAGGTAGGGAAATTTATAAATTTTGTTAAGAATTTCATGACCAACACCAAATGCTGATATTTTTTGTACGGAATTCAAAGGCCACATATTCAGCATCTGACCATTTTTTTACATTAAGTGATACTATGTTATGGCAGGCGCCAATCAAACCGTGATGGGGAGAGGTCATTCGTTTTAGCTCACTATGATATGATTCCAGAGGGTTGGTAGATGTTACTTGCAAAAGGAGCGGAGAGTGCTGGCGGGCCCAAAGAGCCCATTGGTGGGTATTTTTAGCATAATTTCGACCTATGTATTTTTGAATTGCGGGGACAGGACAATTGTCAACTGCCTGTTTGATAACCTCATCACAACCGATTTTTGTCTGTTTGTGCATTGCTCTAACCATTTCATTTCTAGTTTTTGTATCATACACTTTACTCATCCAGGTCTGCATAACATAAACAGTGCAAAAGATAATGCTACACTCCTGCTCGCTCGCTTGAAGACCCGGGAAAGCTAACTCAATTGTATTGGCCTCCACATGACTCTGATCAATAAGAAAATATCGAGAAGCCCAACGACACCCTAATCTTTTAATTATTTTCAATGCTTCGGCGACAGTATTGCTATCTTCCTTGCTTACGCAAAAATGCGCACTGATATTCCAACAGCCATGATTATCGCGAATATACAATGAAAACAGGCACCAATTATGTCTGTTCATCTTGTGCGTGGAATCAACAAGGGTCAGCTAGCCAAAACGTTGAAGTTTCTCTAGTTGATTTTTTTGGACAAAAATGAAACCCTGGGCACGTTGGTGAGGAACTTTATAGCGCTTAACCTGATACTCATAATTTTTTAAAAAAGATACCGCCTCCTAAACATCCAATCCCAGTTGTAGATTGCCAATAAGAAGAGCATTCTGGGATCCTCGAACTTTGTTTTTAATATTGGCAACCTTCTTATACTTTAACTCTCTCACGCTTTCACCAAGTCTAAATTCTCTTTTCCATATTCTTTAATTGCACTAGTTATCACCGGAGAAGGATAGTTTTTCACGGCTTCTTGCTTAACTAAAACTCGAACGGCTTTTGAACGTTTTAACCTTTCACTATCCTCCAAAGTATGCACATGATCGGCCGAATTTGAATACGGTTCAACTCGTACTTCTTGTTCAGTAACCAAGTGATATACCTTGATTTTGGCAGAACATTGATCACTGGGGCGAACCTTGGTTTTCTTACGTTTTTCGATCGTTACTCCTTCCTTTCGACCACTCGATTCATTGTACTTGGTGAACCGGCAGGTATATACTTTCCAAGAATTTCCATTGGTATGGATTTTGTAATTAAATTGGGTCCAAATATTGGACATGAGGGCCACTAGTCATCATCAAACTCTCTTAATGGAATTGTAACCGGTTGGTTAACATTAAAGAAAATATTGTGTTTCTTATCAGGGGTTAAATTTATTAAACTCATCTTTAATATCAACAAAAAACAAAATAAAAAAAGAAAACTTGATGTCTCAAAGATAAAAAAAAAAATAAGTGTGCGCGCAATGCACATAGATCATACAGAAAAAAAAAAAAAAAATGTACGTACAATATACGGTGAGTAGTATAAAAACTTAGTACAATACTTAGTTTAAAAAAAACTTGATACATGATGTACAATATTCAGGTTTAAAAAAAAAAAAAAAAAATTGTGGAAGCAAAAAAAAAAAAAAAATCCAAAAGAAATAACGATAATGCGAAAAGAGATCAAATGTAAGATGATCAATTAATTTTTCTTATTTATATTGATCACTCAATAATCATTATGTGATTATTGAGATACACGATTAATCACGTGGGTACAAGGCTTTAGCGGACCCCCTTTTTGGAATGCCATGTATAATTATAAACATTAACTTTTTTCTTTTTTTCCTTTTTAGAATCATTTTCATCTGTACCAGATGACTCAGATTCGGGATTACTTTTGTTTAGCTCCAGTGAATGTATATCTGTCCTTGCAAGCAACTTCATAACCTCACCTTTATAATAATGTGCTATTTGCTTGGTCTTTCTGAAAAAAAAAACAATAAATAAATAAATAATAAAAGAGAAATAAAAAATAAAAATAAAATAAAAAATAATACCTGGGCCTCCTTTGGATCATAAAGGTGTTTTGCTTTCAATTGTTTAGGTGCTTGCTGTGATTCAGTACTACTTTCTGTATCTTCAGCCAAAGTAGCCTCTTTTTTATCACTAGAACCTTTTTTACCGCCATAACCTTTTTCACTGCCATACTCTTTTTCATTACCATATTCCTTTTCATAATTATACCCTTTTTCATCACCATACATATCATCAAAATCACTCTACCTACAGTTTTCAGAACTTGCCTTCGATCACCTATCTGATTCTTTGCCAAATTCTTCATTAATTAGCAACAAAGTTGAAATTTCTTCTTTCGCACCTTTATTTTCTTTTTCTAATTCAGAAATTCAGCATTTTAGTTCTGAAATTTCAAGATATTGCCCTTCATTTTCTTAAAAATTTTAATTAAAAAAAATAAAAATAAAATTAATAAATAAATAAATCGTTAACTAAAGCAATATAAATTTCTAAAAAAATAACAATCATTAAAAAACAGAAAAAGTTGCTAATTTCAGTGCCAAACCTGCTTCTATCTCATCAAACGATTGTTTTCGTTTAAGCTCTGAATTAAATAATTAAATAAAATAAAAAATTAAAAGCCATTAAAACAAAAAAAACATATCATTGAAACAAAAAAATATTATTCAAAAAAAATAAAAAATAAAGAATAAAATATAAATAAATAAAAATAATAATAATAATAATAAATAATTAAATAAATCATTGAAGCAAAAAAAAATTATTAAAACAAAAAAAAATCAGGTAAATTTTGACACCAAACCTCTTCCTGACTCCTCTATTGAACGTTTTTGCTTAAGATCCGGTTCACTAATCAACATACTTTTGGGCAACTGAAGTGAAGGATATTTATTCTTTAAACTAGAAGTAGGTAATGCTGTTGAGGAGGTGGATGCCAAAGATAAATCAGCAACAACAGGTGTTGCTAAAGTTTATGCAGAAGTGTTAGCTGTGGCTGCTTGGCTTGGTCTAGCTTGAGTTTCAGTCATATGATGTGTTTGCTAAATTAATACAACAGGTGCTTGAGGTAAAGTTTCGGGTGAAGTTGCTCTTGAAGTCACTTTTGAAATTGGTCTTGAACTCGATTTGTACTTAGAAGTACCGGTACATCTTCCAAGTTGTTTTTTAGACAAGTTTATAGATTTGAAAAAAAAACGAAAGTAGTGGAAAAAGTAAAACACAAAAAAGATTGGTTATAAGAATTAACAAAAAAAGAAAACTTGAAAATACAAAAAATGGTTGAGAAGAATTAATGAAAAAAAAAGTGGTAGAAAAAGATAAAGTGAAAATAAGAAGAGTAAACATGAAAATTTTGAAAAAATGGTTTGAAAAAAATGTTGATTAGAAGAATTAGTGAAAGCAAAATAGAAAAAATGAAGCTTGAAAAAGTAATGATAAAAAACGAAAAAGCCTTAGCTCTTATATATTTCAAATATTCAAAATTTACATCAATGTTCTACTGTAACTATGATTTAATTATTAAATTTATAAGTTCTTCTATCATTACATTTTTGATTTCTATTGTTTTTATACGCGTATTGTTATACATGTAATCAGAATTTTAAGATCTGATCGATTGCAGCAAAATTAATATTTGTAAATTAAATACTCAAATGTTCTTATGTAATCAAATTTTAATTAAAAGATCGAAACTTATGAAATTGATCATATTTTAATTACAGTAATAAAAGATTCGATAACATAAGAAATTCGATTACTTTAAGACTTATATCTGACTTTACTAATATTTTTGTAGCTATAAATTTCGTATTGTATTATAATATATATATACTATACATTATAATATGAAACAAAAATACTAGTAAAGTCAGCTGAAATATAGTTACTAGTTTATAATTATTAAACATTCAAATTTTTTTTTGCACAGCGTATTTGTGCCAAATTTTTAATACTTTAATAAATTTTTTATATTCAATAAAATAGTGCTGAATTTTTAATACTTTAATAAATTTTTTATATTCAATAAAATATATTATTGCTTTATTTAAGAATAAGAAATTTACTGCACCAAAAACTAATGTTAAAATTCGAAAATAAGAAAATGGAACTAGAAAAACTAGCCTTTAGCACTTTTTTTGGTAATTATTTTGGCTTTTATTTATACATTGTAATTTTTATCCAATATCAAATTAACAAAATAATGAAATATTTTACTTTGAAAAAAATTAGTTCTTGAAGATATAATACTTTAAAAAAGAAAATAACCAATCAGAAAATTGTTAGTTAAATTTATATATAATTTGCTAAATTTGGCTTCTTTCGTATATTTCGAATTCATCAAATAAATCGTGAAATTTGTAGGCATATTGTTGAGATAATTATTGTACAGTACCGGACAGCGAAAACTATCTATTTTTTTTGGCATTGTTTAAAGTCTAATAACTTCACAACAAGTAATTATTTTAAAAATCTCCTTACAAATTTTTTATTTGTAATCTAAACTACAAATCTGTAAAACAGATTTTTGATATATTGCTTTTTAAAGAAATTATAAGGGTTTAAAGTCAACTTTTATAGTAAAGCAGAAATTTGGCGAAGAACAATCAACAAATCAGATTGATGCAAATCACGTACTCATAATTTGATTGGTTAATATAGGCCGGTGCAAAAAGATAGATACCTCAAATATTAGTTAATAAAATTTTTTAAAAAAAATAATTTCAAATTTTATTTATATATTTTGAAACTTCATACAATAGGAAATATTTTAATATAAATTCTATT
>CAJVPY010003358.1:0-14251 GCA_910591965.1 Dentiscutata erythropus | reverse complement strand
TTCACTTTCTTGAGTGCCTTTTTTTGCTGCTTTATCTGCTAGGTCATTTAACCAGTTGCCAGCATGTGCTTTTACTTAAAATAAGAAATATTAGTATATTATACCAATATAAATATTTTAAAGATAACATTGATTTTGTAAAATTTATTGAAATATTGAAGTTAAAACTTTTTTATATTATTAAGTTGTAATACATATACATATTTAAAAATAAATTATTATTCTTGTTATATAACTTATATATTGTGGATAAGTCACCTAATACTGTAATACTATAACAATAATATGGTAAAATCATTTAATGAAATTCTGAATTTCTATTGGCCAATAATAGACCAGTCTTGGATCAGTGAACTAAAACCGAACTATAATATCTCTAGTTCTGAACCGTAGTCTGATCCACGATCTTCTGTTAGGACCAGTCTTTAGAACCAAGACTAGACCAAACTAAACTATAAATCTCTAGATTTGGTTTACCCTTTTCAAAAGATCAACATTGTTTATATCCCAATTTGGACGAACTCAGTAGAATGCAACCATGTGTTTTGTTTACTTGCAGATACTGCACTACCTCATGTGATTTGGATCAGGATCTCTAGTTAAAGAGATATTCGAAGTTGGTTAATAGTCAAACAGTGTATTCATTTAGATTTTGTGTTACTTTGAGATATACAATTGTTGCATTTGTTATAAAATTTTTTACTCTACCTGGCATGGGTTATAATAGTGTACTTCTCTTTTTTCGTTACAACTTTTGGGTTGTTGTCCATTACTTCTTGATAGAGGTAGTTCCTCTTTGTCAGCCCTCAAGGCTTTTCTCTTTGTTTTTCTTTTTTTGTATTCCTTGTTCCTCTTTTTGTTTTTTTTTTAAATTTTCTTTTCATTTATTTTGTTGTTTAGTAGATATAATTTCTTTTTATTTTCATTAATTGGTGGTTTTGTATTGCAGATATGAAATTATTACTTTCTTTTGCTCTTGGTAAAGAAAGAATAATTGAAGAGATTAGCTTTCGATAAGCTAACAAAGTCTTCCAACTTGTTTACAAGATGGTGCAACAGGTTGCTGATAGGCATGTTCAATGCAGCCTGAGATGTTAAACTTGCAATTTTCTTGCTTTAACTACTTGTTTGGTTTAGAAATAGTTTTGTACTATTACTAAGTTTTAAATAAAGTGTTTGTATTCAAGCTCTGACAAGACTGTCAAAGAGATAAAAAAAAAAATTTTTGTAAAAAAAAATTAAAAAAAAAAATATAGTCTTAACAAGATATATAATAACTAGTGAAGTATTAAAAAATATAAACTTTTGTATACAAATTTTTAGCAAGTTAAGAATTCTAAAAGGAGCAAATAGTTGTTATAGCAGGTTGTATTGGGCAATTGTTACTTAATGAATCTTTATTAGATAGAATATTTGCTAATGCAGTATATGTTAGCCTGTTACATACTGGTTTATAAAGCTAGTTTAATAATAATAATAATAATAATTTAATAAGAATAAAAATATAATAAATTTGCTTAAATTAGTTAAAATGACTAATTTAAAATATTTATTATAATTTTATATTTACAGTATAATTACGTATATATAATATATATTTATATATTATTAAAAATTAACTTACTTTTTTGTTTTTTAAAACAATTTCTATTTGTATACTACTATATGTGTATATACACGAATATGTTTATATTTCAACTATAAAAATATAAAACAGCTTTTAAAATTCTAGCAAAAAATATTTTTTACAAAATTTTAATATAAACTCTTCTCAACTCTAAAGCTAACCTTTAATTTTAAACAGAATTTTTATTTTAACATGTAAATTAATAATTAATATTCGCATATAAAAAAAAATGCTACGTATGTATAAACTAATCCAAAAAGCGTTTTTTTTTTTAAAAAAAAAAAATTCGATGTAAATACATACACATACGTATATATTATATATAAATATATATGTGTGTGCATTATATATAGTATTTTGAACGCCTATTCACGAGACTTATAGCTACAAGTATCATATGATAAATTTTCATGGCGTTGCCAAAATTAATAAATTTACATCTATTGTGTATCATCAGATATATATATCGATTTAAATTGTTTAGCGGTATGCTGAAGTTTCGGGTTTCTATTTGAAATCTAAAATCCATTTATACTCTTTTAATAACACTCTAACCCTAAATCCCTAAAAAATGCACCCCAAATTTTAAATTCGTCGTCCAACAAAAAAATTACATTTATATAAACACATATATATATACATGTACATCTATATATATATATGTGGTAAAGAGTTACTAATTTGACAATAGCGATAACAATATCATTTCTTTTAAGTGCGTAACCAAAAGTTGTATATTCAAAACCATCTAAACGGTATTTTTGCTATTTGAATAACTGCGGGTAGATATAACCTAATTATTCGGCCTTTGCCTATTATGCTACATAAACGTTAACGTTAAGCCTGAAAACGGCATTTCGTTTATTCATTAGATGAAAATCCATGCTAATTTCGAAAATGCCATTGTTCACGATCTTCTATGATTTATATTGTCCTTAAATAATATGTATAAATGACATTAGTCATTATAACAATTGACGTTATACACATGTAAATTCTGAATTCTATTTTGATTCAGCATTATGCGAAATCGTGGAATCCAATCGCTGACGTTAGAAAAAAAAAAAAAAAAATTCTTTAAAAGGAAATCTATAAATACCATGTGTGCATCGAAAAAACATGATGCACAACTATAACATAGTGCATGTTGATATGCAGATGTGTTTATGACTTGTTCATTAAAAAACATATCTGGTTCCTTGATTATTGTTATAAATATAATATACGGTAACAAGAAATAGTATATTCTTGCTTAATATAAGAATTGTTCAATGAAACAAATAATACAGGCGTTGTGATTACACAGTACATGTTGGTAAAATTATAAATTCTTGAAATCCCATCCAAATCCCAAATATAATAAAATTATCCCAAATTCCAAATCCCATCCCAAATATAATAAAATTTGTCCCAAATCCCAATTTGCCAGTAAGTATAGTTGTGATAGAATAGAAATATAGCACCTAAAATATTAAATTATAAGTATTATTGGTACGATTCCGATCTATGCAGTTTTATTTTGCATTTATAGTATAGATCCTTAAGCCCGTTCGTTAATTGTTGGATTTCTCCTTTGAACCGATCGAGTTGTTCTCCTGACACATCTTCTTCATTAACTTTAATCATACTAAATATTGTTGGTTCACCCGTGTATTCACCATATTCAAGCTCTTTAGATTTGATTATTTTATTTATATTTCTGGAAGTTATAATGTCATATCTTTTTGACAAAATATTTTTAAGGAATTTTCGAGGTATATCTCCATATGACGTTTTCAACGCGTAATAATCTATGTGTACCATTTCGCGTGAGGTATTTAAAAAATTATGAAGTTTATGAATCGGGTCAAATTGTCGGTTAACTTCATCATGTTTAATATATTGCACAAAGAAGTTTTCTGCCACGCGAATGTCTCTTCGCATATGATCCAAGCATTGTGACGTGCGATATTTGGCATTTTTGTTACGCATTGATTCCACATATGCTATCACAAATTTTTGAATCATGGTAGCGATCATCATGGCAAATAAACTTGAATTCAGGCATAATTTAATATGGTTTAAATAATCTTCTATCGTCACGGTAATGACGCTCATTGGACCCGCCTTGTACCACTGTGAAGTATGCATTTCACGAAATGGTTTTTTAAGATCATTGAATACGATGCACGAGGCTGTACTGATGGCATTTGTAACGACATATAAGAATCCATCTTTCACATGACAAAGCTCAACATTAACGGGATCCCAATATTCGTTAGATTTAAATAATGGTGCTAACTGTTTCTTAAGATTTTCAACATGATCGGCACAACGACATTCATCATTAGCCAATGCGATAATATATTCCAAAAGACGTGGTTCACCTTTTTCTTCAATATATAGGCGAACTTCTGATTCCAATGTGATCATCCAAGTTTGTTGTATGTCAATCATCACTTTACAACATTCTTTGACCACATTAGCTAAAATTTTTTCATGAGTAGACATAATGGCCAAATCTATTTGTTGATTAATCATACTGATCAGCACAGGTGTACCAGAAAGGCCAGTCACTTTATTAGCATCTAATTCATAAAGACGTTCAATAAATTCTTTAATATCACTTTCAATCAAATTATTTTTCCATTCTTGAAACTTGCTGCGCATAATTGATAGTAAGCAATCAATCAATTCGTGCTCCCTGCCGTCTAAGAGCTCTGGTTCCAGTAAGTCTTGCGATATATTCATATCACTTACGATTTTAAGGTAGTATTGACGCACCCAGCGAATCAAGGCAAAAATAGTTCCCGCGTCCAAAGACAAGTCAGTTTGCATAATATCGTTCAGCCAGGTGTAAACTTGATCATGATATTCCTGTACGAAGAAAAGTCTTACATTGTAATGCAAAGGGAATTGTGGTTCAATTTCATCTTTTACTAAATTTAAATCATTATATATAAAATCTAAATTGTCTAATAATGTCAATGGGGTGTCTTTGACTTTGCTCAAAAAAAGTTCAAACCTTTCCAAAATAGTGTTGCTCAAAATGCTAAAAAAGTTATTTTTGTACGATTTGACAATACGTGTCTCATTTGTTTGAACGTCCATTTCCTCTTCTAACCAAATTATTCTAGCCAAACTTTTAATAACGGTTTTCGCATGACCGTTACTTACCAGAGTAAAAATGTTTCTAGTTAATTCCCAAAGGTAGCAAGTGAATTCTTGTGATAAATCGTCTAATGGTTTAAAGTAAAGCTGTAAGACACTAATAACATCTCTTGATGCAAATTTTGCCTCATGCATCGTATTATCTCTTGATACTTCAAGAGCAGACAATTGGGAATGAATGAATAAAAGATTATCCGCAGAACTAGAAAAGTTTTGCCTATGTAGTTTTAGTGAATGCCATAAATGATTGATAAATTGATGCATCTCTTGTACTTGTAGTTGAATTTCTTGTGTTCCAACATTATTATGATTTATTTGTGGAACCTAGTAAAAAAAAAGAATCGAAAACCAATTATTAGATTTATACAGATAATATAGGCCAAAGAGAGTATTGTTAGTAATCTTCGGCCGCAGTTAGCCACAAATTTAACCTTATTAATTTTTGGAAAATGATTAATGGTGGGCTGTTGTTGGTTTGAAGTTGAATGAATGATTTTCTGCATGCTTTCCTTTTCCGAATCTTTTTGTTTACCATGTTTACCTGAACGAGAAAACTTTCCTAGACCCAAATATGCTTTGATATTACTACCTTTTTTCACTAGAGTATCTTTTTCGAACCCGAATTTGACCTTAACCTTAACTTTGAACAAGTCATATGACTTGAGAAGTTTGGTAATATTTGTTTTATGGGCTCGCTTATTTACATCATTTTTTTCGTCCTCAATAGACAGTATGGATTCCATAATTTTTTTTTTTTTTTTTTTTACGTAAGAGAATTTACCGAAATCATACGTCAATAGCTATTGTTAATACAAACGGATACGTATATGTAGGGGATGGTGAAAATAGCAGATAAAAAAAAGGTACGTACCGTATCAGGCATTGATTTAAGGTGGTATTTATATAAATTTCACCGACTCTTTATTGTTGTTTACAACACGTGATCGCATACCGATTGGCGTACCGAATAATGGGTATTGTTATAGTAATAGGCATGAATTACAACTCCACGTGCACTGTACGAAAACGTTTCGAAAACAATGGGCTCTTTCATTTGTTATAAACTACGGAATCCGAATCGGGAAAGAAAACAAGATCAACTCTATTCGGCCGGAAGCGACGAGAAAAGTTCCAAATATGTCTACAATCATTCATAACGATAATTAGAGTTACTGATTTAATAAATACAGATACCGTAAAATACAGATAATGCGAAATTCCTAATACCGTTCGTGATGAACACCGTCACCACATTTCGAATAGCTAAAAAAAATTCCTTTAAAAAAAAAAAACAAATCAAAGTTTAAATACTGCAGGCGTCACAGGAGGCGTTGCATTTGTCATACAAACTCTCTCCCCTTGTCTTTCTTCTATTCTTCACTGCAAAACTCTCGCACAGCGTTAATTTCCGCCTAGCTGTCGCGCCTTCCTTTATCCTATCATTATAACGTAACGACCGAACCCCTTTGTTCTAAAATCTATTTAAAGGGTTGGAGAAAAGTTCATAGCCCCAAACTTTTCGACAGACGCCGTTATAGCGTTCTTTCTTAGTTTTCTCATTTTTTATACTCTGTTATGACATTATTCCATACACTTAGCACTGCGCTATTGAAACGAAATTATAATATTGTTTCTTACAATTGCGAACCATAATCTGCATTTAAAATTCATAAATCTTTTATAAAAAAAAAGAACAAAAAAAAAAAAAAATATATATATATATATATTGCATTCAACGAAATCATTATGACAACTTCAATTAGTTCTAACGCTTTTGACACTTCTACTCCTGACATGAAAGGATTGCATGTCATAGAGTTTATTACTAATGACCAATCCTATTCGACAGAAAAGGTGAATAGACGGTGTTAAATTTTCAAACACTTTTTTCTTTGCCTTCGTAAAGTTTACAATATAAAATTTCAATAATTTAACAATTACATGTACCTAATTCTTGAATAGTTACTAGAAAAGTTGCAAGAATTCCAAACAACTTTCCTAGAAGATTTTGAAGACTATAAGTGCGTATATAACGAAGCCCTTTTCTTACTTCCAATACAATCGTCGCACTCGTAACAAACAATGCATGCTCACAATTTTTTTACGACTCATTTAGTGTTGGATCATCCAAGTTGCATTCATCATACCATCAGTTTGCGACGACCTTTCCTTTTCTAGGAACTGAAAAGGATACCTGTCTATTTCAATCGGATGATGGAATACCTTGTGATGATGCTCATTTCTTTGATGATGGAATCATCGAGACCGCTGCAGCTGTCGTCGCTGAGGATTTAGATGCTGGCAATGCTGGTTATGCTGGCGATGATGCCGAGGTCAAAACTCTTATGAAAAAGGTTTTTATTTTTTTTTATTTTTTTATTTTTTTTTAAAAAAGGCGAAATTGGGAGTGATCGGCATAATTGTATGCAAAAATTAAACGATCTGCTTATTTAAATTATATTCGAAAAAACGCGTTAATTTGATATAACAACAATTAAATTTTAATTTTTATTATGCACATATAATTTTTAAAGAATGCGATGATTCGATCAGCCATAGAAAAGATAAGGGAGGCGACTGAAGAGCAAGAGAAACAACTACGGTACAAAGAAGAAGAGTTACAAGAACTCTACGAAACATTTGCTGAATTAGAAGAAGAGTTATACGAGGTAAATTTAAATTTCATTAACTGCAATACAAAATAAGACGAGCTATAAATCTTAACCTATTTTTACTGTAAATGTCGTAAGGTTTCGTCAGATGATCAACCTCAAGCATCTATCGGATTCAGTAGAGCAAAGTAAGCGCATTTTTCAAAAGTAATATGTAAATTGCACATTCATTCCTAATGATCCTTTTTTCTCTTTCTCAGACGCCTTGGATGCTTTTTCGTCCTGATGTTTTTACCAATTCTATTTATTATGGTACTGGACGCATATATCCAAGCAAATTATACGCCTATCAACTAATAGATGCGATGGCTCGAAAAAACGATAGACATGTTTAAAAAAGGGAAAAAAAAAACCAAAAAAAAAAAAAAAAAAAAAAAAAGTCGGAAAAAAAAATTAAAAAAGAAAAAAATTAAAAAAAAAAAACAATCGATCCTCAAAAAAAATGGACATCTCAGTATGATCATTTCCAGATGATGAACGGGCAGAATTTTTTCTTTTTTTTCACGAAAAAACGAAATTATTATCATTACCCTAAAAAAATTAGGTTGTTTTTTTGCGTGTCGTTTTTTTTTTTAGATATTTACTCCTCGCATCAATAATCATTTTTCGAAATTTGTGACTCGTCTTATCGATTTCCGAATATTTAGAACATTTGTTTTTTATTGAAGCTAGCTTCACTATATTGTTTACATTGCATATTTGATTTGCATTTCACGATTAGACACATATCTAGATATGTATTATGCATTTAATGACCCTCATAAGATATATTTATTCTTTAAGTTTCTAAATTTTCCTTTAAAAAATCTTAAACACCTATTAATTATGCTCAATATGCATGTGATAGTTTATGTTCCCCTAAGCATTCTTAGTTTACACTTATTACAAATTTTTGTTTCCTTAAACAACCCATGGCTTATTGTTTGAAGGAAATTTTTATTTCTTTTTCAAATTTCTTTAATACGGTATTTAGCATATTGATTAGGGATACTTTTTAACAACCCATAATTTTTGTTGAATAAGACTACCCTAATCTTCTTTTTTTCTTTCTGATGAACTCTGAGTTTTTTCTTTGCATAAAAATTGTCGCGTCTTTTTTAAAAATAATCCAAACTTTTATATTTTACTCGTACCTCACAAGAAAAATTCTTTCATATAGCATTACTTCCTTATTACATACTTTATCTTCTTGCATTGTCTGAGTTTATACATATTTTTATATCTACATATATATATTATTTATCAATCTTGAGGGCATTAATCGTAAAATTAGAAATACAGTAATTTTCAATATGTAAATGAAAAAAAGAAATATATAAGCGAATAAAACAAAAAAACCAAGAATATTCTTGCATTAACATTTGATACGAATTTATTTATTGAAATATTTTAATTAAAGTCTTTTTGCAAGCACTCAATATCAAGATATTCAAATTTTAGTACCTATCTGCTTGTTATTAACAAAGTAGTATTTCAAGCAACTTCGAATATTTTGTCCGGGATACCTAGTATTATTTTGGAAGACACTATAACAAGTAGACAGCGATTTGCTCTCATTACTTTCATTAATTTAAAGACGATGAAAGCTAATAATTATATATCTCTTCTATTATTTCATTTTGCTATATTATAGCATAGTATTCAGAACTAACTAACATTTGATTCTAAGAAAAAAAAAAACACATAAATAGTTGTATATGTATAATCTATTTTCTTTATTAACATGCTGGTAACTAAACGTATTACCATTAGAATAATTTCAATTAATCTAATGTTAACTCTGACTTAGGCAGTTTTCATTTTCTTAATATGCATCTCACATATAACTAACTCCCAACTTGTTTAATCAATTTGACTATATTTATATCAAATAATTCACTACGAATTGGCATTTCTGGTGTATAAAAAGGATTTTTCATAACATAGTCACTATAAACATCGTAAGTACGTCGAAGTACAAGATCAATATTTGGATGTGTTGGATCGGCAAGAATCAGAAATTTTGTTCCTGTTATTAAAAAAGAAACGTTAATAGAATAAAAGTAATCGCATTCTACAAGAAAAGATGTACCAGCCTGTTAACGTTTGAAAGCAATACAATTTAAAAGAATCTGCTTCCAAAACTTCTAATCCGGAAGATGTTGAATTTCTGACCGGGGAAATTTTGGATGTAATAGCGTGTACGCTAAAAAATTTATTGGATAAATTAGTAATAACTGCATTAAATAATGATCATTTCGTATTTCGTCATAATTTTACCAATAAAAAATTCATTTCATTAAATGCTTACCCGTGAAAAGTACCAGCTAAGACCAAATATTCATTAGCAGTTAAATGTGCTAACCCTTCATTAAAATCTTTTTGATACATAAGACCACCCGCTTTGCTAATTATATAAAGTGAATAAATCATTCTCAAAAGCGACAGAGAGGAAATGGGCGAAAAGCGGTCCGAATTTATAAATTTATATTAGTGCGTTGTCACGTGAGTGTTACAGAAATGATTACATAACTGATAATTATCAATTATGCGACCACGTACGATATGTACTACGCAAGTACTTTGATACTGGAGTTATTAATAAGTTGGGTCAATCTTTAATTCTACTTTGGGTTACCAAATCATCCACCATAGGGGTGGTGGTCTTTACATTCAAGACTTTGTGATCCGGTCTTGGGACTAGTTAGGACTAAAAATACTAATAATAGGATCAAATATCGGATAAATAGACATATATATATACTATATATATATATATTAATATATTTATTTATTTGTTTTACATAATCGCCTACCGCTAGGTATTTATCAAAAGCTAATTTTATCACTGGCTACGCTTATTTAATTTTCTGTTTCGGAATTTTTAAAACAGAAAATATGATCTTCTCATCTCAGTGAGATTAGAGATGTATCTCACGCGAGACTCGCGTACTTGACGAGAGGTACATCTCTCCAGATGATTCTGATTAATATTTCATCTGTTATATCCAGTCATATACACTGGGATCTTAGTCTAAAAAAATTTGACAAATTTTATAGATATTTCAACAACCAACTAACCAAATTGATAAAATTTTTTTATTTTACAAGTTATAGCCACGGCTTAGATCGACTAGCTAAAAAAACAGCTCGACTAAAAGACAAATAACTTCGAAAATAATAGTTTAGCTCAGTTATAGTGAGCTGTTAGCCGAGCTTGCATTAGTTCTACTTATAGGTTTTGAGACCAAGACTTAAACCTAAATTGACTATATTTTACAATTTAATTGGATAAATTAATGTGATAGGTAATATTCTAGAATTTAATTGGATAAATTGATGTGATAAACTCGAGTTAAAGAAATTTATGCCCGTGATTAAACAAAAATTCAACCAATAGAAAATAAAAATAACATGTTATTAACTTAATATATATATATATATGGGGTGAGTCAATAGAAATCAAGCAAATTTTTTATAATAAAAATTTTTCATACCAAACAAGAATAGCTTAACAAAAACTTGACAAAATTTTTTAAATAATTTTTACAAACTTGTAGAATTAATATAAAAAATTTTTATTAAATTTGATTAAGTTTTTGTTAAGTTATTCCTGTTTAAAGGTTTAAAAAAACTTATTAAAAAATATTTGCTTGATTTCTATTGACTCAACTCCATATATATATATATAATTATAATACAGGAAAAACTTTAGTCTACAAACTGAGAGTATGTAATAATTCGTAAGTATCTGATAAATTACAATAATGTAATGTTAACTGCTATTATTCAATAAAGACTAAGGCAAGGTTTTCTACCTTTAAAAAAAAAAAAAACTTATTAAATAAATAAAATATAAAATATAAAATATGCTCAAAAAAAGCTTTGGACATCTACATAATTTTGTGCTTAAATTTTTATTTACATTCGGGTACTCTAATATTAATTTCAAAGTATAGTAGTAAATTCACTTCTATGTTTTGGAGAATACTTGAATGTTGTAAACTGAGTTCGGCGGAGCGAACGCAAATATAGTAAGTACTTTGCAATATTCGTAACAAAGAATTGACAAACTTCTCTCTCTTTAGCAATTCTAATGCTAGTAAAACCATGAAGTTAATTAGTTAACCTTAATCTCCGATCTTATTGCTTGATTTACTAACGCATCACAGCATCACATTACATTATAAATGTATAGTTGAAACAGGATTATCAATATATCAAAACCTATTTACAATTTAAGTTTTTAGATAATCATTGAAAAAAAACAATTTTTTTTTATTAAATTAAATTCATAAATTCTGTTGCGAGTAGAAAAGTTTTGAACCATTTAAAATTTTATATCTCCTTCACTTGTATCATTTAGAGATAATAATTCTATTTGACCTTTTCCCTTTATATCTTTTTCCAATATATCACCAATGGTTCTATACTGTCCAGGATCAATTAGACATATCTAAACGGAAAAAAAGGTTTAATTAATGTGCCTGACAAAGAAATTATTATAGTCAAATCATAATAAATGTTACCAGTTCATATTCATTATCCCAATTTTCATCTTCAATACTTGCAATCAAAGGAGTCAACTTTTCTTTGGCTTTCTTAGTTTCCTTAGAATTAGGCATCGTGATTCTCAAACGCATTTGAGCGCGAGAAATAGGAATGACTTTTTTTTCCTGAAGTTGTTTGATCGCATCCAACGCCTGATTCATAATTTATAATTCAATATTATATATATTATTGTTTCTTATTATAAATTTTAAGTAATCATAATTATAGATTATTACCTGTGATTTTGTATTCTTATTCACGTTGACTGAGAGATGTATTTCTCTTAATGCCTTTTCAATCATAGTTACAGTGTATGGTCGTTTTGTCTGCGGATTAACACATTTTTCTGCAACAATTGTAGCAATTTCACGATAAATATTATCAATTTGATGCGATCTTTCTTTCTCGCTAACTTGAAGTTCTCCTTTCTTTAAAATCTACAAAGTACAATCAAGTTTGAAATGATCAGTTTTTAATTTTCATTTATTCAAACATCATCACTTTCAAGTTTAGGTAATTATAGTACTTCTTCAACAATTTTACTCAAATCCTCACTCTTGAATGCCTTTTGAAGATCACTTTGAGGCGCAACTTGCCCTTTAGACACATTTGAGAACACATTTTTAATCTGAAGAACTTCGTCTAAATCCGTCTCCCTATAATCATCAGTCAATTATTATCTAAAAATCTGCAGTCCCGCCTACTAAAATCTTGTAAGTAAAAAAACTCTTACACTCCATTTCTCCATTCCATGGCTTTGTTTTTGTAGCATGCGATTTCAAACCGTTTGCCACCTTTTTTCAAACGAACTATAGAAACGTTGGTGAGTCTGTATTAGGCGTAAGATTTTAAGAGTCATATTAGTATATAATAAAACTAATCAAACCGACTATATTTTTCACATACTTGATTTGATTACTGGGTTGGTTAATCGGCATCTTGAATTTTTTTGAATATAAGTTCAGGGTACTGCGCTATCTATAATCGTTATATATATCTATATATATCGCATATAATTAATTTGATTGGTGATTGCTGTGCGTAGTAAAAAATCGGTCCCGCAGCAATTGTGATTACGCGATCACACATGGTGCAACAATATACCCTATTGAGTAATCTTAGCCGAAATTTAGAAATCGGCCGAGCACTTCTGAAATCTGTGACAGGTTATGTCGATCACCGAATCGAAAGAAATTAAACACAGATTTTAATTTACTTTATATTTGATATTTAGGTATACTCGTTATAATTTTAAAAATTGCTATAATTCGCATTATAGAGTATTAATTTAAAGTTTGAAAATAAAAGTGATAAAAACTATTAAATATTAATGTAACGAATATAACAAATTAAAATCATTAAATAGAAATAAATTAGTATATATTGCATTAATTCGCATTAATTTAAATTTTGTAAATAAAATTAATAGGAACTATTAAATATTAATATAACGAATATAACAAATTAAATTCATTAAATCGAAATAGTTTGGTTTAAATCATTTTAATTTGAATTATATTGTATTTATTTAAATTGTGAAAAATAAAATTGATAGGAACTAATAAATATTAATATAAAAAGTTAACATAAAAATACATTAAAATGATTTATTTTGGTTTAATTTGAAATAATTCAAATTAAAGTTATTATTTTTTTTGAAAATAAAATCAATTAAACAATAATGTAACGAATATAACAAATTAAATTCACTGAAACAAATTTTAATCTTTAAATATAAAAAAGTTAAATTAACTACTTTGCTCTTTGTTTTAAATTTTTTGCTTCAAATTAAATTTATCTTTTAAACTTTACAAAACTTTTTAAATTTATAAATGGGTCTACTAAAATGCACCTATGGTGTTCAACACCATAGGTCCCTATTTCTCAAAAATGTACTAAGTAAATGGGATCAGGTACTCTAAGTAAAAATGTTCAGGACCTCCAAAAACCTTATAAAAACTAAGATCGGGCCCTATCAGGCTCTTATAGTAGCTCTATATATATTATATAAAAAAAATAATAATTTTCTAATTTCTAACCCTAACCCTAAATTTTACTAAAAACAATTATATATAGTGTTGAGCACTATAGGTGTATTTTATATTAACTGTTTATAAAAACTTATCTTATTAAAAATGTCTACCAACAAATGCTCATACTTTTGCTAATAGCAATGGTTTATCTAAGCATATGCTTACCTGTTTAAAAAAAATGCTGAAGCTAATGTACAAGATATTTTGATAAATACTGTACAAGTTTGCACCTATTCGAA
>CAJVPY010003357.1:0-14251 GCA_910591965.1 Dentiscutata erythropus | reverse complement strand
TAGTCATAGATATAAAAGCTTCATGTCATGCTTTTAAATTTAATTAATTTGCAATGCACTGTGTTATGAATAAATCCTATCTTAAAGTGATTTAAATTCCAAAACAACGTACTCAATGAAATAATTTGGGAATACACGTAATTTTGTTGTAAGTTGAATTGAAATTCTTTAACGACTTAGGCACATTTTAGAATTCTATTACAATCTATGTTTATTCGGTAATCATAGAAAAATCTTCAATTAAAGTTTTAAAAAAATTTTATTGTAAGGATTATAGTATAACTGGGGATCTGTTACACATATTTTGTGCGGTAACGGTTTTTTGTGGTGATAGCATGAATTTTGTAACAACATAAGATAAATTATTCAGGATAATTTTGAGATTTTCTGTTCCAGGCGGTTTGAAGTGTTTTGAGAACTGTTAGTAAATTATATGTTAATCTTTATTTAAAATATTTTACAAATATATTTTTTTTACGAAAAAAATTTATTCTATAATACTTAAAATATTTAAAAGAATAAAAAAACAAAATATTCGTTAAATATCATTTGGAATTTCTATACCAGCAGATTTACTAAGATTTAGTTTTGCTAATCTTTCACTAATTTCTAAAGTGTTAAATGGTTTGCTAGTGTATATATTTTTTAGCTCTTCTTTAATTATTGTATAATTTTCGTTAATCTTATCACTTTCTAAAAACTGCTTTTTAATTTCACTTTCAGAATTTTCATTCAAAATTTCCAACCATTCATTTAATTTAGTAATAATTTCATTAGTAGTTGGTCGTTTTTCTGGATTTGAATCCATGCATCGATTTGCTAATTCAACATAATAGTTAGGTGTTCCAATCCCAAATTTTGGTCGCAATCCTTGACAAATCATAAACACAAGAACTTCATCAAATTTATGACTATCAAAAGGTCTCTGTCCAGTTGTCATTTCTACCATGATGACCCCAAATGAATAAATATCTGCTGCTTGAGTGTATGGTTTTCTTTGAAAAAGTTCAGGAGCGATGTAAGGCAAGACACTATGAATATGATCTTCATGTTCTTTCTCATCAAGGGTTTTGATAAACCTAGATCGGTAATATATGCTACGTAATCTTCTTTTAACAAGATATTTTCCGGATGTAAATCTCGATGTAAATACTTTTTATCATGAATACGATCAAGATTAGACATAATATCATGAAGTATCTTTAATTTAATTTCCCATTCAAACTTAAAGATATCTGCAAGATTTTTGCTTAATGAACCATATTTTGCGTAACTCGTTACTAAAATATAATCGTCCGTTTTTTCGTCTCTTGATATTCCCAAATATTGTCCTAAGCTATGGCAAGCTTTTAACTAAAAAAAAAACAAAATAAATTATTATATTTAAATATTATATAGTTATTGACGTTGAAGCAGTTATTGACGACTATGATATTTTCCTATATTCGTATATTTATGTCATCAATTTAAACTTTTCCATTGTTAAAATTTAAGCTACACAAAAAAAAAAAAAAGATAAAACAGTGATGGCATAAAATGAGAGCAGTCGTCAATAACATGGCTTTATAATAATAAAAATTACCTCTTTTAAGAATGGAACTTTATTCTTATTAGAATCTTTTACGATCTTGATTGCTACTTCTTCATATTCCCCATATTGATTTAAATATTTGGTTCTAAAAACTGTAGAAAATGCTCCTTTGCCTATTTCTGAGATATTTTCAAATTTATCATATGCCATCCAATGAAAATATTCTCGTTTTTTACTATTAGTTATTGCTTCTTCAGTGATAGCAGATTTTAAATACCATTCAAAAGCAATATCTATATCCTTTTCAACAACTTTTCCTTTTCGGTAATATTCACCAACAGAATACATTGCATCAGAAAATCCCATCTCTGCTGATTTTTTATAGTATTCGAATGCCTTATGATCATCTTTGTCGACTCCCTCTCCATATTCATAAGAATATCCAACACTCCATGCCACAATAATATATCCCATTTCTGCTGATTTTTTATAATACTCGAATGCTTTTTTTTCATTCTTTTCAACTCCACTTCCGATGTCATAACAATATCCAACATCATTTGTTCCTCTAGCATCACCCATGTTTGCAGCTTTTTGAAAATATTCAAATGCTTTTTGCTTATCCTCTACAACTCCAAATCCACTTTGATAACAATCTCCAACATACGTTATTCCACGAACATCACCCATGTTAGCAGTTTTTTGATAATATTCAAATGCTTTTTGTTCATCTTTTTCAACTCCGATTCCAAATCGATAACATTCTCCAATATTATATATTCCTGTAGTATCACTCATATTAGCAGCTTTTTGATAGTATTCGAATGTCATTTGTTCATCTTTTTCAACTCCAATTCCATATCGATAACATTCACCTAAGGCACATAAATGACCCAAATCAGCTGCCTTTCTAAAATACTCAAAGGCTTTTTTTCTATCTATTCCAATATAACGACCCTCTATATATTTTTGTCCAAGTTGATAAAGTTCTTCAGCATTTTGATTCATTGTCATGTTTTTTAATATAAAATTTTTATACGTTTCAGTTTATTAATTGATTATTAGAACAATTAACATTCTTTAATTGAGGGCAATTGAATAAAAGCTTTTTTAATTGTTTTTGTTGTACTAATTTAGTGTACTGTACTCTGTACTCAAACATTGCATTATCGTTATTTGTAATAATTATTAATTTGAACAAATAAAATTTAAACATCCAAATAACTGTGAATAGACGATCTTAGAGTAGATACGTAAAATTTTATACAAGCAAAATCACATGCTTGAATTCAATACACCAAGTTAAATTCGAAGAACTGATTTATTCAAATTAAAATAACACGGTATTTTATTAAGCTAACATCAAATAAAAATTAAACAGAGTATAAATAAGAACCAAGATTTTAGCTAGAGTCAAAATCTTAAAATCGACCAAAAAGTGCCGAAGGCTGGTTTTCCTAGTCTATTCCTCATGTATGCGGATAGCTGCGAATGGTCGATTGAACTGTTCGAATACGAATTTGATCTTGTGTAATCTGTATTATACGGATTTGAACTATGTATATGCCATTGCCTATTGTTTAAAGTATCTTTTTTGATACATCAAATGAATATTTATATATTAATGCAATATCGATAAATAAAGTGAATCAATTTATTTTATTTTATTTTATTTTGTCAAATTATCTGAATTTAGAGGAATATGTACTTAACGAGTAAAAAATTTTTATAAAAAAACAGGTTAAAAATGTTTTTTGTGTTTTTAACTGAAACACAAAACCGTTTTAAAACATTGGGAGCTGAGTTTGAGACTGATCTGATTAGTTAATTTCTGTACCGGAAAAGTCCCATAATAACATTTCGAGGAAACATTATTAAATTATCATATTTATTAAAATATATATAATTATAAAGTTCTTAAAAATACATTACATTCAAGATGCAAAATTGTCAATTTCAAATTTAATAAATTTAATTTTTTTTACTAACATTAAATAAATTAATTTATAATCATATTGAATTACGTCGTAACTATGATTACGTCAATGGTTTAAAATGTATTGAAAACTATTTTAAACCAAACAATCATGTTTTTTAAGATCATCCTACCTCTTAATTTATAATCTTCATCTCCGTGGATTCTCAAAAAAATATTTTTTTCATCTACACAGGAAAATTAATATATTTAGAAAATAAGTGGCGTACAAATTTACCTATTTTTGTTTTGAAATCAGAAAAAGAAATGAGTTATCCGGAGATAAAATGAGTATCCTTTTTTTTTGATGATGTATTGATATTATATGATGCTATCATAATAAATTAATAAAGAACTACAAAAAAAATTTTTAAAATTCATAATATTATATACTTATTTTCGAATTATTGATATTTAATATGCATCCCAAAAAAACTTTTAAACAAACTACTAAAGAAAAGAACTTGAAAAAACAACATAAAACTTGATGGTTTTTTCACAGTAAAATATCTCAATTGTTCACAATAGTTCCAACAGTTCATCGATTTCCTTTTCGTGAATATTATTAAAATTCTTCTATTAGTACTTTTAAAATACTATTATGCTTTTAATATGTAATTGTCGATCAGAAAATAAGGCATTTTGAAATACAGTATATATGAAAAAATATCAAGTTTCGAAGAAAATTCACGATCATAAAAAGTATTAATTATTATTGCTATATATAAATAAGCTTAAAAATCAAAATAAATAGGATTTATGAATCGCTGATTTCAAAATAAATACATCTTTAATTTAATTTGAATTCAGAAACCTGAACCTTAATTCTGAATCACCCTAATACATAATGTGAGATCAAAAGGTCTTATTTTCTGGTTTAAAAAATTACGAATCAGAAAATTAAATAGGAGTGTCCGGTGATAAAAATTAGCTTATTTTGATAAACATCTATCGGTAAGCAATTATGCAAATAATATATACTTTTGAAAATAAAAATCGGACGTCAAATCATTAATTCTGAAAGGTAATTTGTAAATGATTGAAGAAATTTTGTAATACAATCATTTTTTCAAAAATAACTTGTGATCACGCTAGGGATGGCAAATGTTTTAAACACGATCTTAAAAATCATGTTTGTTTGATTTAAATTGTTAAAAAATGTTTTAATACGTTATGACTTAATTATGATTCAAATGCTAATATTATGTTCGTGGAAGATTCTTGTCAAAAGAAATCAACATGTTCGAACAACACTCACCAAAAATGTAATTATTGCGATGAAAACTGTGTTAATTTAGTTGACCAATTAAAATTTTTAAAAACTCAAAAAACAGGATTCTTTGTTTTTCAAATAATTCATTCGCAAAAACTTATTCAATGGGTTTACATAGTGGCAATATTGTAAATCTTGGACTTTCAATACCAACAAATGTATAAAATGAAGGGTGTATTGAAAATTTCGCATTTAAAAATAATAGCTATCGATAGCTTTGATAAAAATTAAAGCGAACAAATTTATTGATTTTTTGATTTTTTTTTTAACATAATATCTAATAAATTCGAAATTATATAGTAACATCTTTTTTTTATGATAAAAAAAAAATTCTCAGCAGAAAATTAAAATTAGTTAATCAGAAGCAATATTTTCAGTTTCTGCAAAATTTTGCCTCAGACTTCGATGTTTTAAACCAATAAAAACCGTTTAAAAAACCGTTTAAACGTTTTTTACCATCTCTAGATCGCGCTGTTACTTAATTATCTATTGTCCCGACGATTCTTGGTATTACTGTATTATCTTTACAAATTTTGTCAATACAAGAGTCTAAAAGCCACAAAATTGTTTTTATAGTTGGAGATGTAAACATTCATGTTATTTTCAAGCAGTGTTGTCACGGGACAGCTTTGGACAATTTGTGGACAATTGTGGACAAAAAAACAAATCTAAATTACTTAAAATTTTATTATTTTTTTCTTTTCAGAAAAATATTCAAAACTATAAAAAATATATAATCATGTTTTTTTTAAACTGATATACTAAATTTTAAAGCCTAAATATTCTTTGGACAGTTGTGGATATGTGGACGTAGACATGGGCAAAAAAGTCTTGGACATAGTAGACATACTTGTATAGAGACACTTAAAGGCACTTGTATAGAGGCACTCAGAGGCACTTGGAGGTACTTGTGCAGAGACACTTGGAGTTACTCATGTAGTATTACTATACTATACATAACTAGCTGATAATATTTTTATAACTAATACAATAATACAATAATAAAGATAATAACTAATACTATACTAATTTTTTTTTTCGGTATTAAAATAACCTTTTTGGCCTAATGTCATTTTATTAATAGTTTGTATTGATATAGTTATAACAATAGTACATCAAGTCATACATGCACTTTTGGTGCCTAATTTAAGTAGTCTGCCCAAAGGTTCTACACTATTTACCATACCTGTATCCCAACTAGAGAGTACCTATTTAAACTATCTGATCATAATCTCACCTTGTATCTTATTATGGGTTTTGTACTAACTAATTACTAGATAGTATTTCTCAAATAAGTGGACACACAAGTATCTTTGAAGTAAACCTACTAGAGCTTTCCATACCCATTCTAGCCAGCCTAGTCCTCATAGTCTTTGAAGATTTCATTTGCAATATAGCTTAGTAACTACTATACCCTTATAAAGTTTACTTTCTATTCTGATACCCACATTTGGACTTTTCTTTTTTTGTCATTTTCTAAAAGCAGCGTCATTTATCACCTAATTTTTTTTTATCAGAGGCTTACTTCCTCCTAGTTTTTAATATATAAATTATCAGATCTCATATATAAAATTTCAATTTTTTTGAACCCCCTCCTAAAAAATCATCTGATAATTGTTAGCTCCCTACCAATTTATCTCTTACTTCCAACTAACAACCCAGAAAGTTCGACCTAGGCCTAGCTCTAGATACCTTTTGGTCTGTCTTATCTTGGTACACACTTCCTTAGTATGTATTCTTTTTCTTCAACTTACAGTACCTAGTTCTTCAAAGTACCTAGCCTGTTTTTTGTTGATGCTGCTAGGTTTGGAACTTTCAATTCTACAGTTCATCAGGGTAGAATCTCCATTACTAACTTTCCTTATGTCAGTAATCAGTTGGTCTAACTAGTATACCTGCTGCAAGTTTCAAGTTCTCTAAATTGGCAGTTTGGTTGGTGAATCTTTCTACTTAAGGATTTTTTGTTGCTTAGTTTATCAATCTCGGTTCTAACTTTCAAATTCAGTTTTTCCTATAGCACATTGAAAATTTCAGCTATCTTCTTACTTAGGGCTTCTAAATGGGTATTATCATAGTTTTCGAAATGGTTGACACTAAAATATTTTGTATACTCACTATATACTAATATAAAATCATCTAACTTTAAAAAAATTTTTTGTATACTTTAAATACAACTAATATATTTAAAGTATACAAAAAATTTTTTTAGAGTTAGATGATTTTATATCAGTATACAGTAAGTATACAAAATATTTTAGTATCAACCATTTCGAAATTTGCGATAATCATTCTGATTATCTGAATTTTGTACACCAATACTCCTATTCTAGATAGTATACCAAACAACTGATTAGCAGATAATTATACCGAACACAGATCCATTTTTTAATATCATCATCCTTGAGATTTGAACTTTAGACCTGCCACTTAAGGGGTGACAACTCTACTACTTCACTAAGTCACCACACCTCTAATACTATACTAATAAATATAACTATATAATAATAATTAATATTAAATAAATATAACTAATATTGTATATACAAATAATGAACTATAATCTACACTATACTATTTTAATATTATGTTGTGTTACAATCTGCTTTGTAACAATGGTAGCATATAGGTTAAATTAATCTATCTCCCAATATCTAATTTATATACTACTATTGTGCTACTGATATGCTATAGTTATTTGGTGAATCTATAGTAGAATAACAGATACATATTGGGAATTTGTCTTCTAATATATACCTATTATTTATTGATTCAACTTGTATAATATATATAAAAAAATACAAAAAATTATACAATTTTTTTTAAAAAAAATTCTTTATTTTATAAAAGTATAGATATTTATCATCTAATATTTTAGAAAAGAGGAAATCAAAGAAGCTATCAGATGCTATATTATATAATTGTTGCAATTAGAGATGTGCCATTTATTACATGATATTTTTTACTTAGTAGCCATCTCTATCCATGTATGGTGTAATTACTTTATCTAATTTTGATTAGTTAATATCATATATAGATATGATTATTACCTCTGACTATGTATCTATAGTAAAAATCACGTGATAAATAGTATGCTTCTTGTTATATAATTTTTTTACAAACTTGGTATAAATCATACTAGTAAATCTTTTTATTTCTTTTTTTTTCATCAACCTTTAAGTTGATTTTATTACTTTTTTATAGAAGTAGATTTCTAGCTTTGTTAGTTTATCAGGCTTTTCTTTTTGTTTTTCTTTTTTTATATTTCCTTGTTCTTTTTTTTTTTTTTTTTAAGCGATCCTGCCTTTATTTATATGAACTGTTATATAATTTTTACACCCAAGTGTACAAAATTTCTACAACTTATTGTTTTAACTCAATAAAGACTCACCAAGTATAATGCCCAATGTGACTTGCTATAACAACTGTTTGTCTACTTAGGAATCATGAACTAACTCATGATTTCATATTTCAAAGGGTACCCCCTCGATTACGGACTGGCCATTATATACTTTGTCAGGATCACCAATCTTTCTTCCAACTTTTTCCACCAAAATCCGGGTAGAATAACTATCTCCTACTTTTCTATAAGCAAGAACATATATATTACGTTTATGAAAGACCAAAAACATTTAGGAGAATGAAAGGAAAATCAGAACCAAAAACCACAGAAAGAAAGTATTCTAAATATAATTCCATCATAAATGGACTAGCAAAAAAAGTAAAAAAGAAAAGTTGACAATCTTGATGAGAAAAAAGAAAAATGCACTGTTATAACCCATACCAGGCGAGTATAAAAATTATATACTCATAGCACTATTCCTAGAAGTCTTTGCCTGGGTTCTTCTAATCAGGTACTATCATCGTTCCATGCCAACTCTTCAGTCTCCTGTGGCCCTAAGCCAAAACCGGTAGCACTATGTCCGCTTATTGCCATCTACTACATTAACCGGATATGGGAATGTAAACACTGTGTAACCTATGCTGATCATTTAGAGAGGGTAAGCCAAATCCTCACTTTTTGTCAAAATTTTTGAGAGATTAGCAGCAGTGGGAAAAAGTGAAATAAAGAAGACCACTTGTATAGGATAAAAGAGTGCGGCTTGAAACCAAAAAGTTTCAAAGTTTACTGTACCCTTGGGTTCTCGAGGAGTCCTAAAGACTTTGCTAATGGAAATTTATACACAATAGTAAGTGCCACCTACCTTTTTCTCCTTTGCATCTTTGCTTCTGGCTTGTGTGTTAGATATAGAGGGGAGTCCCGAGGCAGTCGTTGACCTCTCTAAAAACAACCAAGACTTTTCTCGAACTATAGTCTACAAAACTTCATCAATGGTAATAATAATATCACCAGAATTATAATTCACTTTGTGCAGGACGCCACCTGTATGCGAAAACATATCGCTTCACCCTTTACAAATCTGGTTTTCAGCTTCTGGCTTGCATACCGAACACAGCAAGAAGTCTACTATGACCTCACTACAAACTGTCTTGTAGCTACACGACTTTCCAGTAAACTTTTTCTACTTTTTCTTTCTGTGAGGAGGGTGGTCCAAGTGATCATCGGGGAGAGTTGTTAAATATTCTATGCTTGTTCTTTCTTTTTGTTTCTTTTAAATTCTCTTTTTATTTTATTTGTTTTTTTTAAATATATTTTCTTTTGTTTTATACTAGATAGTTTTGTATTGTAAATATAAAATTATTACTTTTTTTTGCTTTTGGTAAAGAAAAAGAATTAAAAAGATTAGCTTTTAATAGATTTGACAAAGTTTTTTAATTTAACAATAAGTTTGATATACACAGTTGCTTCTGGCATGTTTTATTATAAATTAGAGAATATCAAGCTTGCTATTAGAAAAACATATTTTGTTTAATTGTAGTAATAATATTTGTTATTAATTAAATAAAGTTTTTTATTATTTGAGTACTAGCAAGGCTATTTAAGAGTTAAAAAAAAAGTAATATATTTGTTAGAATTAAAAAAACAATAAAATTTAAATACATTATTAATAAAACAAATATCTAGATTAAGGTCTTGTAGCCTAGTAGTCTAAGCACCTAACCCTCTATAGACAAGGTTGATGATTCAATTATAGCTAGTAGTAATTAATTTAAATAATTATTTTTGTAATCTTCAGGAGTTTTCAAATATGAAACCCTGTAGCAGTTATGTGATATATATATTTGGCCTATAAAGAATTCTTGGAAGAAGCCCCAAGCTATGAAGAAGACTAGGCACTGTATGTGATATGAGTTACAGAAGGTTTACTGCAAAAGGCTATGCATGTGAATCTGCGATTAGCAAGGTAGTACCAACAACCCTAAGGCAGTATTGGGATCTTGTTTGGGAGGCAGCTATATATAGTATATCTAGAAGTGATAAGAGAAGCAATGAATATAGTAAGAGGCTGTGGTAAAAGGATGGCTTTACCAAATATAAAACACCTCTGGCACAAAGAAACAAGAAAAGCTAGCTAAAAAAAATTCTGAAAAGTATGAAAGCAAGCAATCTAGTAATACAAAAATAAAGATGGCCAAAGAGTAATGTGTTATACAACTTATATAGAAGTCAATGATGAAATATAGCAGAAGTGCAGGTCTCAGGTCACTGGCTTGTAATAGTAATTAAATGAGGTATATAACTCCTGTTCTAAGAGTCTAGACTTTTGTAACACCATACCAATAAGAAGTACTATAAAAGAAGTAGTAGCCTAATTTGGTGGTGTACAACATAAACATCTGGATTGATATGAAATAATATTTTAGTTTGGCACAGGTAATTGTTTAAGATATGGCTAGGTTTTTAAAGTAACTCCTCTAGAGACACCAAACTAAAAGCATGAAAAGTACTCAAAGATACCAATTTAGAAGTAATATAGTTAACCCTCTCTATAATTACACGTTTTGTTTACTTAATACCTTTTTTAAAAAATATGTTTATAAAGAGGTTGTGTTTATATAAAGGTAGTTTTTTATATATTTAATAGTAATTTGTTTTTAAGTATAGAACATAATAAAAAGAGGTTTTTATATAATGTGATTATAGAGAAGGTGACTATAGAGAGGGATAACTGTACAAAAACTAAATTAAGAGTAATATGATAGTTGATAGACATTATACAGTAGTATATAAGTGGGATATATATAATAAATAGATTTGGAAACTATCTGGTGAGTTTGAAAACTGGCCTGGTGCAGGATAGTTGATAAAGAAGTAAAATCTCATATAGCAAGTTATATATAAATACTCAAGTTAATAACTAGGTGAGCTAATACTATATATACTAAATAGTTGTAATATTTGTAACCAAAATACCTTAGTGTAAATCTAATAAACAGTAAAGGCAAGATTGCTAAATTAAAAAAATATAAATAAATAAAAAACAAATATCTAATAAATATAAAAGCAAGGCTTAAATAAATTTTAAAAAAAATTTAAAAAAAAGTTTCAAAAATTATTTTAGCAAGCAAATTTGCTTACTAGACAGTTTAAAAGATAGTGTTAATATTTAGTTAAATAGATTCAATTTTGTATTATTACTACAATATATATATATATAAGCAGAGTGTGGTGATGTAGCAGAGTGGTGGAGTTGTCACATCTTTAAGTCAGTTTGGCTATTCCTTAAATTGTAATATAGGCAAATTTGCCTGTGAAGATTTTTACTAATTTTTTTAATATTTAAATTTTTTAATAAAATCTTATTAATTTGAAGTGTGGCGACTTAGTGTAGTAGTCTAGTCATCACCCTCTCCAAGTGGCAGGTCTAGAGTTCAAATTCCACGGATGATGATATTTGAAAAATAGGCTTGTGTTTAGTTGATGGCTATGCTTATCGGTTGGATCTAATCTGTAACTTCGGTCACACTATCTAGTAATGGGAGCAATAGTACAATAAATCTGAGAAACCAGCATAACCAAAAACCCATTTGAGAAGTTCCGAGCTAGGATGATCTTCGATGGTATTACAAGAAAGCTGAATTCAAACTGGGGCCTGAGATCAGAAAACCGAATAACCAGGTTCTAATGGCGAAGAACACACTAGCTGAACTGCCGGGTCTGTCACACCAGAGGAAAAGGATATACGCTTCAAAAGTATGTACCGGTATCCTTTAGGCACCTAAAGCCTGGGCAGACCAACCTTTCCGGGTTGCTGGCTAGAAGTAAGGGAGAGACCAATAAAGAATCTGGGTAAGAAGATGGTCCAATTGCAGGTATCAGGGTTGTTGTAAATCTAATAAAGGCAGAAGTAGGTAATCGCAGAAGTTCAATAGTTAGCCCTAACTCCAAGTACATGGGTAAAGCCGTGGCGTAGGTTGCTGAAGTCTAGATAGATATATGGGGTGTCTTGTATTAAAAGGGCCTATTTTGCAATTTTTCGAAAAATGAGTTTTTATTAGATTTATATAAATTTTGACACGATTGACATTTTTTAATTATAAATGAAGGTTGATTTGCATAATGAAAAATAGAGATAATGTAAAAGAAAAATTTCACGAGGCTGCTAAAGCCAAGCACATTACAGAACCACCCGATAGTCACCTGTTACCTTTAACCAATCAAAATCGTGAAATTTGATTAATACCGGATCGGCCGAAAATCAAAACAAATGATTAAAATCAATTATCTCAAAATTTTTTATATTGCAAAATAGGCTCTTTTAATACGAGGCACCCATATATGTAGGACATGTAATATCTAGCAAAATGGGAATATCCCACCATCCAATGATCCGGAGGCACCCAGAGTCGGGATAAGCAAACTTCATAATATGTGTTGACCAATAGTGAGGTAAATAGGGGTTATGATAACTATACCAAGCTGAAAGGTTTGATATGTCTCACTCAAAGTTGGTTCACAGAGATTCAGAAACTGTAACACTGCAGGGGGAGGGACCTGAAACATCTGCGGTTGTTGATGACTAATTAGGAAGGTTATAGCTTGAGATACAGACTGGGTTACAGCAGCATCCCAAAAAGGTGGCTTGAGATATGAACTTGGTGATAGCAGCATAACATGTACTAATAGGTTAGAGATTACCAATGATGTACTAAATTTCTGTTATAAAATAATATATTGTATTACACATCCACAATAATAAGTAATAAAGAGGCAGTATTGTTAAAAATAAAAAAAAATCTTATTAATTTTAGCTATATATTTACTAAGTAAAAAATATATTTTAAAATCTATTTTATTAAAAATATAAAAAAAACTTTCAAATAATAAAAGTTTAAAAAATTTTTTTTCAAATTTTTAATTATAAAATTTTTTCTTTAAACTTTTTAAATTTTATATGTTTTTACCTGTTAAAAAAATCTTTACTTCTAATACAAGTCTTAATTTTTACAAGTTAATCACTAAAAGCTAAATAATAAAGTTGTAATTCTTAATCTAAATTTTATTATTGTATTAAGAATTATATTTTTAAAATTAATATTTAAAAAAATTCATCAAAAAATAGAAAAAACTTTTTTGACTAAAAAAATACTCTATTTTTAGCTTATAAGTAATTTAAAATTTTTTTTTTATAATATAAATATAAATATTATAAAAAGACATATACTCTGATTTTTGAAATCTTTAAGTAAAACTAATTTTTTTAAAAACTTAGAAGCTAAATAACTTTTGATTTACTAGTCTGTTTTAAATGATTTTACTACCAAAATGTTTATCTTTTTGAGATAATTTTAACAAGTCCAAAATTATAAAAATCCAATTACAGGATCATGAGAAAATGTGCTGTCAAATAAGGTGACACACTCACATAGTAGAACAATTGGTTTAAGGAAAATGCAGGAAATTATATAATTTTTTAGAGGGGAGGGGCAGTCCTCATTTTATCATGTTCAGCATAGTGAAAGTTCATTTTGATTGGCCAAAATTAGAGTAAATATGATTGGCAACGATCTTTTTTTTTATACAGTCAATTGAAAATTTTAAAGTACTTTTATAAGTAAAGATTGGCATGACATATAAAAAATTTTTTTTACAATATGTAAACATAACAACCGGCTTAATAATCTATTATTACATGTCTAAAGCAAACGTTTTTTAACTTGGGATACAATAGAATACAAAAGATGAGAAAACTAGATAAGAAGTGAAAGTTTTGCGGCCTTAATAGCTTCGGAAAGGTCAGAATATTGAAGTTACTTGAAATTCTACTTATTATATTAATCACTAATGTGTCTTTCATTTGTTTTTTAAAAAAAAAGAATAAACCATGGGCAAATAGGCATGTAAAATGAAGAATTAAACAGTAGGCTATATTAACAAATATTTGGAAGAAAAAATATTCAGAAGTTAGTTTATGGTATTATGACATTATAACTATTTAATCAGATAATTATATCTGTTTTTTACCTTTTTTTTAAATTTTTTTTTTTTTTTTTTTCTTTGATAACCGCGTACTAAAATTTTATTAAATGTAATGCTTAATACAAGACCAAGCTATCTAATAGGGTATTAGAC
>CAJVPY010003356.1:0-14252 GCA_910591965.1 Dentiscutata erythropus | reverse complement strand
ATGATACTTTTACTAACGCCAACCTCAATCTCTCTTCTCATCAACTTAACAACCTCATACATACTATCTCTTCACATTCTGCCTTCAATCTCCAACCATCCCAACTATACCCTTTCTTTCTCAATTCTACACTTAAAGGCCTTATACCTATACCCTTAATCCAATCTCTAGATCCATTCGAAATCTCATATTCCAATGCCTCTCAACTTATTATTCAGCTACTTCTCAAAATCTCCAACCAACTTTATAGCAATATCTGGATTTCATACTGTACCAACTTTTCTAACTGGAAAAAATTTCACCAAATTCCTTCTTACTCCAACTATAATACTCCACCACAATCTTCTCTACGCTCAATCAACAGAAGAAACAAAACTAATTATACTTACAGTTGTCCTTGTGGCTTTGCTGACCAACTATACTCCGAAACTAATACTTGTCCTCCCCTAGGACAAGCTAACCTTAAAATCAATACATGGTCCACTACGTGGATTAAATATAATACACCTATTAACCAAATTCTAAAAAATCAAACCTAGGTGAGCTTTGACCACTCTAGTAGGTTTAGGTCGCAGATAATTAGTTTAGCTTTTAGGTTAAACTTTTAGTCTAAGCTTTTATTCTTGTATATAATTTATATTTATTTGTTATTATACAAATTAAGTCTTTATATAGTTGATATGTAATTACTTATATAAATTAATCAATAAAGATACGAGCAAGGCCTCACCTTAATACCAAAAAAAAAAAAAACTAATTCTATTAATATGGGCGAGGATGAAGCAATTCAAAATATTAATATAAACGAAAATGAAGCAATTCAAAATATTAATATGAACGAAGATTCTTGTGAGGTAATTAAATTTTAAAATAGATATAAAAGCTTTTTTGCTTTAAAATAATAATAATAATAATTTTTATTATTATTCTTTTTTTAGATAATTTTTTGGGATTCTATACCAAATTTTTTAAAAGCTATTTTCCCTCCAAATTATAGCTATATTAATTGACGTATTATAAACTTACCATCATATTACACTAATGAGGGTTTTGAAATACGACAGTTTGAAGCTGATGTATTGGTTAATGTTTCAACCCCAGAAAATACACAAATATGGTTTTCTGCATTCGAAAACAGTCTAAATCAACAATGCCACAATCAAAAGGTTATAAAATTAAGGGTAAACAGGTTATTCTTCAAGAATTATGTCACTGTATACACAGCCAGAAAGTTAGAGAAAAACAAGGCGATCCTAAATTAAAGTATTCAGAATCAGCACGTGACAAAAATACAGGTTGCTTAGCAACTTTGTATTTGCGATTAGTATATTGGTGTCTATCTACTAGTCATCCTTTAGAAGTGAATGTTTGTTTTAAACAGAACATATTGTTAATTAACCTAAGTCACTTAGCTTCAGACGTGTAAATGAGGATATACGTGATAAGTTTATTCAAATGTTTCAAAATGACACTCACATGCATCTGCTATATATAATCATGAAGATGAGCTTCATGTTTTAGCTTTATCAAATAAAAATCTTATAGAATCTCTTGCAGATCACTCAGTTAATCCAGATTACACTTATGTTTTGCATCTTTATGAACAATATTGTAATTCCCAGCTTGGTGGACAAAATAGAGTTTCAATGTTTCAACGCTTATCTAAAGAGGTTTTAAATTACAATTTATCTGGTCAAGGCCAAGCGATTCTTCAAGAATTTGACTCAAGAACTGGAAAAGTATTTATATTATATATTGTTACAGGACTAATAAGTCGAGTGTATAAAGAAGTTCATGAAGCGGGTGAAATTTGCTACATGGATGCTTCTGAATCATTGAACCTTTAAATATGTCTATAACACTCTTGTATACAAGCTGTATAGTAGACGCATTACCATTAGGCGTATATATTACATCTAATGAACTCGGAATTACAATTGAAAAAGCAATTAATCTTCTGAAATTAATTCTTCCAGAATATATATTTTTTGGTTGAGGATGTGATATAGGACCACAAAATTTTTTAACTGATGACTATGCGGTAGAAAGAAAAGCATTAAAACTTTGTTAGCTATAATCAAACAGACTTTTATGCACATTTCATATATTACAAGCATTCTGGCGCTGGCTTTATAATTTGAAACACGGTATTAATAAAGAAGATCAAATAAATATAATGAGTCAAATGAAAAAAATTGTATATGCACAAACAGAAATTGAAATGAATAATTTTTATCAAGAATTAAAAAGCACTTATTATCAAATATATCCATTACTTGAAAAGCATTATGAGATACTTTGGAATCGTCATCAGTATTGGGCTCATTGCTTTCGTGTAAATTTATTAATACGTAGCAACCACACAAATAATTATGTAGAGCGTGGTTTTGGTTTACTTAAGGATATTATTTTTGCCAGAACTAAAGCATATAATTTTGTTCAAGTTTTTTATTTTATTACAAAAAATATAGAAAGATTTTATCAACGCCATCTTTATGGATTTGCAAATCGACATCTTGGGCATATAAAGATTGCAAAAAGATTTTATGTCCAGGTTGGGACACTATAGATAGAGACTCTATTTAACAGCTACCAAATGCAAATGAATTCTTGGTTTCAAGTAAAAATAATTTAGGAGTTGTTTATAACGTAAATAGTGATATTGGAACATGTAGTTGCTCTATTGGTATGATGGGTGCACCATGCAAGCACCAAGGTGCTATTGCAATGAAGTATCATATTAAGTTAATTAATTTTTTACTTTCACTAACGCCTGAGGATCATATGATTTTTGCATTTGTTACAAGTGGTATGTAATTATTTTTTATATAATTTATATACTTATTAAAGTATAAATTTATTTATTTGCTAATAATATTTATAATTTTTAAGGTGTTAATTCAAAAAATTGTTCTTTCTACGCATCCTTACATACTAAAGCCGTGCAAAAAAATAGTAAAGCGGATGAACAGAATAATAGTCAAATAGACAAACAAATAAATAAACAAACAGACGAACAAATAAATGAACAAACAGATGAACAAATAAATAATCAAACAGATAGGTTTGTTTAGTTTAAATTATTACATTCTTAATAAATACATACTAATATTGTTATTATAATTAAAATTTAGCAAATTTGAAGAAAATGAAATAGAGACCGATAATGTTAATAATTTATCATTTGATAAATTTTTAGAAGAAATTAGTGACGATTATAAAAACTGTGGATCACAATTAAGAAAAGCATTTGAAACATTTGCTAAAAGATATAGAGCATCCAAATCACGATCAATTGTTTGGGCAATTACATTTCTCTACAACTCTGATTTTTCTACACAAATTAAAAGTGGTGCAGCAATTTGTATCCAACCAGAATCTGTAAAACGAAGAAAAACTGGAGTTAGAAATAATAAGCGAGCGAAGATACAATACAAGCAAGAGAATATATTTCAAGAAATTCCCAAGTGTAAAGTACGACAAACAAATAAAAAAGGGCACAGTTTGAGTAACAATGTCTCGCATAATGTTTTAAACTAGTATTAAAATTAGAAGCTTATTGTCATTTATGTAATTATGCTTGATAATTAAAAAGCTATATTTCTATTTGTTGCACAATTTATAAATATAAATTTATATTCTGATTATGAAGACAAAGACTATATTTACACTACTCTATATTAATAATTTATATATCAACTTTATTAACTAAATTTTTTAAATTACTAATTATATTCAGCATAAAAAAACTTTATATACATATCATATGTAGAATAAAGATCTCACATTAAAGTAAGTAAATTTATTAAATAATTGCTTATTTTTTAGCAATATATATTAATAGTTGCTACGTATTGCTTTTAAGTATAACAATTCTTGAATATATGGCAAGTTAATAGTGCATACCTAGCTACTTTAAATATTTTAAATCTTTTTTCCATTAATTGAAATTTTTAGTTCACTTATTATAAAAAGGTACATTCTAAAGTGAGTTGACTGTACTTAATATGTAAGTATATTACAGTAATTTCAGAAGTATGTAAGATTAACAAAATTTATAAAATTTAGATTTAAAAATAAATCATCTTTAAGATAAAGAACACTATCGAGTTTCAAAATATGTGATAAGGGGAGTAACGATAAAGGGAAATCAGAATAAAGAAAGTAAAAAAAAAAAAAAATGAATAAAGTTTTCGCGTTCAAACTATTCTTTTGAGACCACGTGGGATTATGGAAAATCGACGGTCCGGGGTCTCTACATATTACTAATTATCAATTAAGAATCAACGACGATGCATAAATTATGCATAATATGAATAAAGCCAAAATACCATATAATCAAACTATTATGTAATTAAGACTGAGTTAACTATCGGAGATAAGATATGATGTAATTAATTTAAGAGTTAAATTATATAAAAGAAAATAGAAAAATTTAGTAGAAGGTTTGGCTTTTTTAGCTTAAGAAAATAAAGAATAATTTACAAAAAGGTTTACTTATCTTCATTGACAATAGAAAAGTACCAAAATATTATTTGTTTGCTTATAAAATAAGTCAAGAAAACTTAAATAAATACACTAATACTTTCTCCAAAACGTACAAGTGTTATAATTGTAGGAGATTCGACAATCTCATTTATAATTTTATTATTGTTATTATTAGAATTTTAAAATTTCGCTTATTTGAACTATTTAATACACTACCAATATTGGTTTTGACATATATCTCTTTATTGTTTTACAGTAATAAAAAAAGTGATGTTTATTTATTGTCTAATTTGATTGCCTGGGTTATGCTAATCCTATAGTTACACCACATATTGATCGATATAACCTGGCACAGAATGTTGGGGTGCATAATTATCTTACATAATACTTCGTAATTATATATTTCGCAATATTGTGAAAGTTATTATATAATATTATGGCTTTCTTATGCTTCGTAAATTATTGTGCAATATTATACCCTATTAAATTTGCTGATGTATGATAAATATAATTAAATATAAAATTTTGTAAATTCCGTAAACAATAAATATAAATTTTATATATAATAAATATTTATTAAATAATAGCAAATTGTAATTGCATACAAATCAATACTAGTATATACTATACTATTAATTTTATAATTAAATATTAGTTTTATTTTTAGATTGTTTGCCTCTTCGAGATTGTTGTTTTTTGAGTAAAGTTTTTTTTTGTATATTTTGAGTTTGTTGAAAACAAGTTGTTCGTCGCAAATTTGTAACTTTTTGAAAGTATATGTGTAGTAATAATATTTATTAAATATAAAAATATTAATAAATATATAATTAAAAATTTTTTATCCTTACCATTATTATTTTTTGTAAACTCCAAGTCGCTATTATTAAATTCTTGATCCTGATTATTATCGCTATTAATAATAATTGAAGTTTTTACTATAATATATAAAATTCAATATATATATTAGTATACAAATATATAATAAATATATATTAATTAAATTAACTTTTTTTAGATCCTCGATTTTCTTTATCGTTATTATATTCTAAACAATTATGTTCAGTTTCAGTATTATTATTCAGACTTTTTTGTATTTTATTAACAATATCTTTATTATGTTAATTAGACGAATCTTTTTCATGTATCTTTTTCACTATATTGATTAGACATATCTTTTTCAATATGTTGATTAGATGTATCTTTTTCAATATGTTGATTAGACGTATCTTTTTCAATATGTTGATTAGATGATTTTTTTCAATATGTTGATTAGATAATTCTTGAACTGGTGTATTAGTATGTTGATTAGACATATCCTTTTCGTTATCCATTTCTCGATCAAACATTTCTTGATTCAAAGTATCTTGCTCAGATTCATTATCAAGTTCTTGTTGATCAAATATATTATTTAGTTTTTGGATTTAATATCAATACATAATTTACTAATATTATAAATATAAATATAATAAAAATAATAAAATATTACCAATTTCAATATCCTCAGAAATAAATTCTCTTGTACGTTTCTTTGGTCACTTTTGTGTAGTATAAGCTAGGCGTTTAGGCTTATGCCTAAAATAATCAACTTAAAATGATACATATAATTAACAAAATATAATTTAATAACAATATACAATATACTTAAAAATAATAATAACTTTTGAATTTATTATTTGTCTAAGCATTTCATAAAAACCCAATCGTTAATCTTATTTAAAAACTCTGGATATTTATTAGTGGCTTTTCTAAACCATGTCTTTTGAATTTCTTTTGGAATATATTTAATATTACTTTTTTTAAATAAGCACTATTTTGTTGCAAGTTACGAAGGTATTTCTATTTAAAAAAATATATTATTATAAAGTTATTACTAAAAACTGTTTATATTTATAAAAATTATCTTGCATTCTTTAACTAGAATATTTGTATACCATTTGCCAGTAACTAGATCAGTTATTGGTTTTTGTATTTTTTTTCTTTTTTTAATTTTAATTGATTAATCTTTACGAATATACTATTTTACTTTGGAAGTGCTGTCCAAATTAACAGATGGTGCATCAAGTTCATTAATATTATTGAAAATAAAGGTTTTGTTAGATATTTTAAATGTTTGAAAATAAATTTAAAAATAAATTTAAAAAAAAATTCTGTTTAACGATATAAACAAGCTTAAATATGTAAATAATAATTAATTATAACTATGTAATTGACAATTAATATTATATTTATAAAGTGATTGTGATTGTGATTTTGATTGAGATTGAGATTAAGATTGTTAAAGCTAACCAATTTATTACAAATCTGGGTTTGCAATGGCTAAATACAAACTTAACTTTAGCAATTTTTGCTCTCATTATAATATAGTAATTTGTAAAGAAATTTTACTTGTTATAGTAAAAATCTATTATAGTATTATATGATAAATAATAAAATTAAAGAGAACTCAAGACTTATATTATACATATATATAAAAAATAAAAAATAAAATTAGAATTAACTAAATAAATAAAAAATTAATTAAAATAAATTAATAAAAATTAAATAGAAATAAATTAAAAAAAACTCAAAACTCGAGTAATATATATATATATATATAATAGAATTAGAATTAAATAAATAAATAAAAATAATTAAAAATAAACAATTAATAAAATTAATAGAGATAAAGTAAAAAGAACTCGAAGCTCAAGTAATATATATATATATATAATAGAATTAGAATTAAATAAATAATTAAAAATAAATAAAAATAAATTATTAATAAAAAATTAAATAGAGATAAATTAAAGAGAACTTGAAACTCGAGTAATATATATATAAATAGAATTAGAATTAAATAAATAAATAAAAAATATATTAAAAATAAATTATTAATAAAAAATTAAATAGAGATAAATTAAAGAGAACTCGAAACTTGAGTAATATATATATATATATATATAGAATTGGAATTAAATAAATAAATAAAAATTAATTAAAAATTAATTATTAATAAAAATTAAATAAAAATAAATTAAAAAGAACTCAAAACTTGAGTAATATATATATAAATAGATTAGAATTAAATAAATAATAGAATAAATTAATAAAAAATTAAATAGAAATAAATTAAAGAGAACTTGAGACTCAAGTAATATATATATAATAGAATTAGTATTAAATAAATAAATAATTAATTATTTAGAAATGAATATTACTAACCATAACTGGCAGTGACCATCACCAGGGTGCATATATCTCAAAAACGTATTAAGTAAATAGGATCAGGTATTCTAAATAAAAGTGTTCAGGGCCCCGAAAACCTCACAAAAACTAAATTCAAAACCTTATATTAGCTCTATATTATATTATATAAAAAAAACAATAATTCTTAATACCCGAACCCTAACTCTAAAAATATCTAGGGGCGGTGATAATCACCACCGGTTATTTGTAGTAAAACTCATTTAGAAATAAATTAATAAATAATAATAATAATAATAAATACTAAATTAATTAGAAATAAATTAATAATAAAATATTATTATTATTATTATTATAATGCACAAACTGTGAGTCTCGCGATCTCTTATATTGGTTAAAAATTTTGATAAATTTGTTGAATTTTCATTAAACATTCGAATAATTCTAGTAATTTGAAATATTATAATCTGCATGTTGATTTTATTCTTTGTTTATTTTAAGTTACGGGCTGGAATTTCAGAAAATCAAGTTATAAGAATCATAAATCAGCAAGAATAAGAAATTAATAGATACATAGATTATTTCAAATATTTTGATTAAATAATAATGACTAAATCGACTTGAATAAAAGATTGTTCATCAACCAAATCAGCATGGATGATAAACCAATAAAACTAATAATAAGTGTATACATTGATTTTGAATACTTTGACTAACAAATTATTTTGCTATATACTTTCCGGTTAAATTAACCTAAAATAAGTAACTTAATAATAATTTATAATCTTACTGAGCTAGAATAGCTTAAGGAGCAGCAAAATTTTTTTTATAATATTTTAGACTATACTTACAGACTACTTTATATAAAAATAAAAAAAATGCCATATTTTAAATATATCCACTATTACAATCATCATCACTAAATTAATAAAATAAGAAACCAAATTAAAAGTGAATATGCATTATTTATTTTTCACAATGGTGAGAATAAGAGATAAAATCCTGATTATATAGTATGAGGGTCTGAAGTAGGGATGGGTTCGGTTAGGTTATAGCTGGCTAGCTTAGCTAAACGGCTAGCTGATACTGAATTTCTTATTTCCTGGCTGATAAATCATAATTATTGGCACGAAGTGCACAATTTACAGAATTATTGTAAGAAATAACTTAGCTGTTCGTCACAGCAGATTCTCGATTTTGATTGGCTAAGAGCAACGATCAAAAATTTAGAATGAAATTGCTCAAAATTTTACCAATGAAATCACATCTGCACATTAAGTGAAAAATGTTCCGGAACTAATTTTACCATAGTCGAGGCCTATCTCCCTAAAAATTTCTATTCTTGTAATAAAAAAGTTAGAATCTTAATTCTGGCCAAAAATTATATAACAATTGTATAATGCAGGTCAAAATTTTATAGACCACAGCATTTAGCCGATTAAAATTAAGATCATTTTTGTCGATGATTTGCAATACAGAATTTTAATAATAACAAATAAATTTCTCAACACCTATCGATAATTTTTTTTTATTTTATTAATTATACATTTAAAAAAATTTTATAAATTTTACAGAGAAGCTATATCAAGAGCTAAAAAAAACGAAAAAGATATTAGCGGATTATTAGACCAAAGACAAAAGTTAATTAGCGAAGGGTTTAAGGAAATTCAAACCAAAAAAGAGTCTTCGCTATAACCTTGAAAGTTTTACTAACTAATCTAAATTTTCAAAACAATCTCAAATTTGCAGATTGTTAGCCTATTGGGGATGAGTTTTAAACTCATCCTCATTATAAGGCATAGTTGGAGGATAATGGTTCCAAATAAACCTTTTCTATGATGCAGGTGCCAATTAATCTATTAGTAATGGTGCGACATTTTTGGTTTGTTTACGATTTGCAATGCAATTACGTAATATTCATGCATATGTGTGCATAATTTATAAAGTATCGTATGTACGTATATTACAAACCAAATATTACATATATGCACATGTGCTTTGTTATATAATGTAATTTAAAATAAGGCGTAATAGTAAATACTTAGAGAATTGACAAAACAAGTAAAGATTCTACGGTAATATTCGTGAATTCTGTTAATGATCATCACGACAAGTTTTTTTGTACATACAGTACTATGTATTGTAAAGATTTTTCACGATTAACATAATTAGTAAAGACTCTACTTACGTATAAATTTTACTTATATACTATAAGAACATAATCCTTTGATATGCTTTAATTCAGATTTCTGAATTCTAGAATAGTTTTATCAGCCCAAAAAATGAATTTAGGTTCTCTATCAATTCTTCAAATTTGATCAGTAATTATGTACTCCTGTTCTTGGTTTATCATAATTAGATATTTCACAATTACTTATTGTACTAAGCAGTTGATTTATTCTACTAATTATAGTAAAACCTCGAAATAACAAGTATAGGCAATGTTGAATATTTAATTTGTGTGGAATATAAGTAACTCATGATATATAAAAGACGTGTTTTAAACATTATTATCAATTTTAGCTTTTTGAGATATATATTATGCCTTGTTACACAGATACAATCATAAAAATCAAACATGCCAAACGTAATGAAAAAGAAAACGCGAAAGTACCTTCGGTATAGGCTCTTAGAACATACCCACCAGGTCATAATGATAAAGAAATTGAAGTTACTCTATTTTTGCCAATCAATCAAGATAAACGAGACTCAGAATCACAGGCAATTTTTAAAAGAGATGAATACTATTCAGTTGGAGGAAAAATCGTACCTGGATCCTATAATGGAAAAATTAAACCAAAAGTATTTGAATATAATCTATTTATATTATTTTAATTTCGTATATATGCATAAATTAATTTTATTGTTGAATTAATATTTAGATAACTGTTGCTGTTTCAACACACATAACAATTGTTGATAAGGTTCTAACCGCGAATAAATGCTCTCTGATAACTTCTTTGATAGGAATTTCCCAAGAAATGCCAATTGAAATTAGAAACACCAAAGATTCGGTCATAGAAACACTTATATCTGACTATGTCGGTCAACCTTGCAGTTATAAGGTTAAGGTTGTCTTTCCATGTGATAATTCACGATTCAATCATCTCAAGACGACAATTCACCCGCAAGAATCTCTAATCTTCGTAATTGGACAAATGGAAATAATCTCTGATGAATTTTATGTTTATGCTAATGATATTAATTATATTAATACTTATTTTGTTCCTAAAAACAAAGAACATATTAATGTTGAATTATCTTCGCCAAATCTTATGCGATCCAAACTTCTAAACGTTCATCAAAATGCAACTAATAATTTTCAAGATAACTCAGAAGATCTAAAACGTAAAAAATCTGAAGTTGATAACTCAGAAAATAATCCTTTAAAATGTAAAAAATCTGAAGATGTTGATGAATTGGATGATAATGAAATTAACAATGCCGATAATATTAGAGATCATCCTCAAAAAACGGAAGAATATGTTTAAGCAAATCAAGAATATGAGACTAATAATAAAACAAAAAAAGATTCTACTAAAAATAACAAACGTCCAACTCGAGTTATGCGTAGTTCAACTACGAACTCTAATAATAAATAGTCTATATTCATATTAGTTTATTTTATATATCATTTACTTATTATAATAAATAGATATTTACATTTTTGAATATATGTTTTTTATATAATTCCATCCTAGAACTAGGCCAGTACTGTCTTTTTTGGAATGACCAAAAGACTGTCGCTCCTAATATCAGTTATTATTAAAGCATTGTTATAAATACATATAAATTTTAATCTAATTTTGCGATTTTATGATATTTAATCTGATACTAAATTTAGACCAAGTACATAAATAAAATATTTAATTATAATCACAAAAAGACTTTTATTAAGTTTATATAAAGTCATATGTTAAGCAGTGAATACTAAATAATGCTTTTATATAACTGTTCTGAATTCAGAAAACACAAATTTCTTTAGCATACATGCATAATTAAATCAATATATGTGGTGGCTTTTTTAATCTAAATACTAATTTAGTTAGATGTTTAATGATCATAATTCAGAATTGCAGAATTATAATCATTAAGAATCTTATGATCACAATTCAGCAATTGCAAAATTAATCATTAAGAATCTTAATGGTCATAATTTAGCAATCGCATAATTAATCACTGACAATCTTAATGATCATAATTCAGAATTACAGAATTATGATCGTTAAGAATCTTAACGATCACAATTCAGCAATTGCAAAATTAATCGTTAAGAATCTTAACGATCATAATTTTGCAATCGCAGAATTAATCACTGACAATCTTAATGATCATAATTTAGAATTGCAGAATTATGATCATTAAGAATCTTAACAATTAATTTTGCAACTGCTGAATTGTTTCTTAAGATTTTTAATGATCATAATCTGCAATTCTGAATTATGATCATTAAGATTGTTAGTGATTAATTCTGCGATTGCTAAATTATGATTGTTAAGATTCTTAACGATTAATTTTGCAATTGCTAAATTGTAATCGTTAAGATTCTTAACGATCATAATTCTGCAATTCTGAATTATGATTATTAAGAATCTTAATTAGTTTGATAATTGGTCTGTCCAGCCTTATATTGATCGGTCCTGAACCACAGTCCAGTCAATTTTTAAAAAACTGTCAGTCTTTGACCAAAATGAATTTATTAACAATCCTACATAATACTATTTTAATTATGAACAAAAAAATTTTCCAAATTTACTCTACATGAAAATATTATCAAAAACTCCACGAACTTTGTCAAGACTTCAACACAATGTTGTTGTAAAGAACTTCACACATTTGTTACAAAAAAACTACTTGTAAGAAAAGAGAGAAAAGAAATTAGTTCTAGTAAAATAAACAAAAAAGAAAAAAAAAACAAAGCAAAAAATCAAAAGCAAAAAAAAAAAAGAAAAAAAGAAGGGTGAAAGGAAAAAAGTGCGAAGAAAAAAAAGAAAGGCCAAAAGAAAAAAAGGGCGAAAAGAAAGAATGAAAGAAAAAAATAAGAAGAGCAAAAAAAAGAAAGAAGAGTGTAAGAATAAAAAAAAAGAAGAGCAAAAGAAATAAAATAAAAATGAAAGAAAAAGAGGTGAAAGAAAAAAAAAACAAAATAAACAATGATTATTTTAATTATTTTGATTATTGTATTGTTTATATGATCGCCAATCTTAAAAATGATTGTTTGATCATATAAGATTCATAAATGAGTTTGTATATACTTTATATACATACACCTCTAGTCTATACGTACCATGACATTCAACAAGCTTATACATGACAAGATGTACAATCACGCATCATTCAAACGTGTACCATGCCGTACAATGAACCTATACGTACCACAAACCCGTACCATTACAAATATTACCGAAACCACTCCGTATCACTACCCAGATCACTTTTTTTATAGGGCCAATCCTAAAATTTGTTAGGGTTAGAAATTAGAAATTAGAAATTTATTATTTTTTATTAATATAATATAGAGCTAATATAAGGTCCTGATTTCAGCTCTTGTAAGATTTTCAGGAGTTCTGAATATTTTTACTTAGAGTACCCGATCCTGTTTACTTAGTACATTTTTGAGATATAGCAATACTGGTGATGATAATCAGTGGTGATAAATAGCAAACCTCTATTTAATTAATTGTATATAAAAAGAAAATTAATATTTTTTATAATATTAAGAAATATTTATTTTAAATATAATATATAGATTCTAAAAACTATAATTTAAATTTAAAAATTAGGTTAATTAGATTTTAGAACCCAGGCAATGCCCGGGTTCTAAAATCTAATTAAACTATTATAATACAAATAATAATAAAGAATAGAATTTTGAACTTGGGCAACACCCGGGTTCAAAAATTTAATTACACTATTATAATACAAATAAAAATTTGAACTCGGGCATTGCCCGAGTTCTAAAACGAAAATATATTTAGACATAAGAATTAAAAAAAAATTAGGAACTCGAACCCGGGGCAACGCCCAGGTCCTAAGAGCTAGTATATATATTATTTTTAAATCTATTTTAACTATTGAAATTTTGACTCTTTTGAGATTTTACAATTAAGTTTTAAATGCAAGATTTTGAGTTATCAGGATCTTTTCTTTATCAAGATTAACACATCAGAATCCTCTTTTCGTCAAGATTATGAATTTTATGATATAGACTGTTGAGATTTTGGATATCTGGATTTTAGGGTAGTGCCGTTATTGAAATATAAATACTATCAAGTAAAAGCTTGTAAATATCAATTTCAAATTTTTAACATCCTCATAATATCTAATTTGTATGCGACATGAGTGCTACCAACTTTGAATTTGACCAGCGAATATTTAAGCTTTCATTATATTTGAATTAACTGGAAGAATTGTAATTTTAAGTAATTACGATCGATTTTCTAATCATATTTATTGTGCTTCCGAAATGATCAGAACTTTAAAATCATTTTGATAAAATTAAATTACACTGGCAATCATAAGTAGTGCAACAAAAAAAAAATTTCACTTACATCATACTACCTCCCGCAATTCCGGGCATA